>JAJOZX010002673.1:197500-272500 GCA_023014485.1 Bathynomus jamesi | reverse complement strand
GTGTGTTATGCAACCAATTGCGAGCATTTAAAACAAAGTCACGGTCACAAACAACTGAGGAACTAAAAGTAAATATTCGAAACGAGTGTGCCAACGTATCTACTAAAATGTTACGCAGTAAATGTATATATGATAAAACACATAAAACAAATCACAGAAATAAACTTCCTGGCTTGTAGTTTCAACATTTATTTAATTAATAATAACTATTACACGTGGGGGCCAGACTTTTAGTTCAATATATATATATATATATATATATATATATATATACAAAACTGGTAAACCTGGTAAAAGTTCCGTGCGTCGGTCTCTCTTCACACGAAAATCAAGCTGGTGGCCCCATCTCTAGGCCTGGCCTGAAGGAGGAGCAAGTTGCTTTCTTGCGATCTCCATCGCACGTAGCCGGCATACCCGGTTCATCTGGTACCGTCGTCTTCTTTTGAAGATATCAACTTTGACCCCTGTGATATTTCTGAGGTCTTTTGGAAGCTGGTTAAAAAGTCTTGGCCTCATGACATTCAGTATTGAGGGTGTTCCTTGTCGGGTCTTTAGTTTGGGAACACTACACATTCTACCTTTCCTATTTTTCAGTGTTGTTTGGATGTTAATTGGGTTTAGTTTGAGGTTAGGTACCAGTTTTTCGATCATTTCCCATATGAAAATTATGGTGTATCTCTCTCTCTCTCTCTTCTTCTTCTTCTTTCCAGCGAATACAGATTTAATTTACACAGTCTTTCCCAGTAGTTGAGTTCTTTACAGCCATCAATCTTGGTTGTGAAATTCCTCTGGAGTACTTCTAATTTATTAATTTCTTTTTTGTATGGGAAAGGCAAGAGTAAGCAGTATTCAAGTTTTGGTATATTCAATATTTTCAGCAGGGGGATCATTATCTTCTCGTCCCTTCTTTCAATTAAGGGTTCTCAGTAGCTGTCCTATAACTCTTTTTGCTTTGTTTATCGTTATCAGATTCTGTGCTTCAAATTTAGCATCATCGGTCATTATTTCCCATAAATCGTTTGTTTTCGTGCTTCTCTGAATTTCCTGTCTATCTAGGACCACGCTTCTCAAACTAGGGGTCGCGTAAATATTATTGGGGGTCGCAGAAACATTTGAAAATATTATTTTTTCATAAATATACAGTGTTAGTACCTATTGCTTTTATGACATTGAGTGAAGGGTCGCGAAAAAATTTGTCTGATCCAAAGGGGTCGCGAGTGAAAAAAGTTTGAGAAGCCCTGATCTAGGACATAGAATGCTTAGTCTTCATTTCTTCCATATTTCAAGAGCTGAAATTTCTCGATGTTAAAATTCATGTTATTGTCTTCTGAGCATTTGTATATTCATTCTCCATTTAATTGCTCTTCAAAAAAAGGTATTTCTGTCAGATACTGCTTTGTTTCTATTTGGGATACTGAAAGCGGATTCATATTGCGCTCTCAGCATTTTAGATATTTCTTTAGATCATCGATTAACTCATTATTTTCTTTCCTTAAAAGGGTACGATACTGTTCCACGTTTTTGTTTTACCGAAGTTATAAAAGATTTTTGGGTTATCTTTTAATGTTTTCACCGCATTTTCCTCTTCTCTCTCTGAATGGCCCTTAATTAAGGTTTGTATTTTCCTGTCTATATTTTCCAACTTTAGTCGTATCACGTTTTTGGTGTTGTTGTCTGTGCAATTAATTAACTTCGTGGCTACTCTCCTTCTCTTGCGGAATAGTGTTCCATTTTGCCTCTCGAAATAGTTCCTCTTTTCCTTCAGCTGTACTTTTGGAACATATTTTTCTAAAATTTCCAACGTATTTTTCCCCCCCCCCGAGGTTATTAGCATTTCTTCGGGTGTTTTATCCTCTATGACTGTTTTCCAGCCTGATTTCTTCCCAATTTATAGTCTTCCCAGAATTTACATTAAAAATCTGAAATTTGCTCCTTTCTTCAGTATGTGTATTTTCTTTTCGTGCTCTCACCATATTAGTGGACACCTCGATAATGCTATGGTCCGAGATATTTATTGGTGTTATTTTTATATCATTGATTAAATTGGTGTTATTCACGAATACCAGAGTCAAGCAGTTATTTTTTAGGGTGTTATCCGTTAACTCCCGCGTTAACATAAATTCATTCGTTTGAGCTATCAACATTTTTGCTCGTTCCTGGTCTTCTCTCGCGCCCCCCTTGTCCTGCTGCATATATATTATACATTTCTTTCCATTCTTTTGTATTTTATAAATGGGAAATTAAAATCACCGCAGAGTATTACATTCCGGGATGAGGTATTTAACGACTTTATTAAGGTTTCTGATGTCGGCAATGGCTTCAAGGAATTTTGCAGCTGGAGTGTTCAGAGGTCGATAGATGACTATTAGTATCACGTTAAGTTTTTCAGTTTTTTACTGGTAAGAGCTCCACATAGCTATTTTATTTACTTATTATTGTCTGTGTCATATAGATCTCACGTATGTACAGAGCAGAGCCACCTTTTTGTCGTTTTGTTCTGTCAGCTCGTAGTATGTTGTAACCATAAATTTTTATTTCTTTTCTTATCTATGCAGTATTCGCAGTTTTCACAATCCCCTTGCCAGTCAGTAAGATATGTTTCTGCAAAGCATGTGATGTCAGTCCTTATATATATATATATATATATATATATATATTCCCTGACAAGGTGTACTGCTGAATACACGAAAGACCTTGGAATCACTTTTTCTTTTCCTTGTGGATTTGCATCGTTCATTCATTTCACGCGTTTAATTGTGAAATTCATCCCATATACAGTGTATATATATATATATATATATATATATATATACACCGTATTTCCCGGCGTATAACGCGCACCCTAATTTTGAGGAGAAAATTTAGGAAAATAAAAATTTAGGAAAAATATACCTCCTACCTCACTTCATATGTACAATTTTAACGAGTTAATTTTAACGCAGGGTGATTTTTGGAGTATTTTGGGGGAAAAAAAAAGTGCGCGTTATACGCCGGGAAATACGGTGTGTGTGTGTGTGTGTGTGTGTGTGTACCGGCGGATCCAGGGGGGCCTGAAGGGGCTCCAGCCTCCCCCCATTAAACACTCATCTTACGGGAAAAAGCCTTTCCTCTTATCTTTTCAGATTTACTGTGTCTTTGTCACAATAAAAACTGGTTGTTTATTCTTATTATTATTATTTTCAATTACCTTATTATTACCTTTGCCATTAAATAAGCCCTAGATTGACCTTACTGACTCTTAAACAGGGTAGCCACATTGTGTTTTTTGTGCATTAGGTAAAGGTGGTATTCCTCTGCTATATACTGGGCACCAGCCACCCTCCCCCGAAAGAAATATCCTAGATCCGCCACTGTATAATAACCTTTGGTTAGCTTCCGCCCGAATTGTTCATTCTGACGAAGGTCAAGCTTTTCATTCCACCTTAGACCTACAGTTTAACGTGGAATCCGAACCACGCCCCATCAGCAGCCCAGCGTCTTAACCACTAGGCCACCTAGGGTACCCATTTATCTACCAACCACTTTCTTTATTGTGTGGAAGGATGAACAGCTGGGTTTTGCTGCGCGCCGGCTGCCGTCAGGTCTCGAACCCGGGGTCGATGGATTCGTAGTCAGCGACGCTAACCACTACACCACCGAAGTATAATATATATATATATATATATATATATATATATATATATATATATACTAATTTCTACAAAAATTTTACATTATTTACAAACACAAACATAACACCCCCACACACCCCCACTCAAAAAAAAAAAAAATTCTGAATGCAAAACTATTAAAGCATTTTTCCACCATTTTGAAAATGTCCATCAACCGAACTTTCAATCTCGGCAATTAAGAAATGAAAAAAAGTGTGTTCGAAGCTAAATTCGGAGCGAGAAAAAGTTTTCATTTTTACTTTCCTGTCTAATTCGCGTTAAGGGAAAAAGATGAAATAACCCGTGAAAACAGACAGCGTTAATAGACGGTTTAGACAGAGCGTAGACAGATGCTCGAGATTGCCAGACAACTTGATGACAGGTAATATAAAGGTGTACATTGATAGACAAGCGGCTTATATATACATAGGCGATGAAGAGCGGGAGGTTCTTGGGTCGATGGGATATATATATATATATATATATATATATATATATATATATATTGTGGCAACACTGTAAGCGTTTTATCTATAAACATAGTCGATATGAACCTCGTCTAAATTTCTTAACATTACAAAAGATTTGAACACGGAGGAGAAACCAGCCTTTTTTTACTTTTTAGTAACGGGTAAGTCGTGGACCATCTAAAGCCTATCAAAGCACAGGTATATAAACATCTTTTAAAAAACAGGTAGAAAGAAATAGTGTCTACTTGCTTCGCACCTTGGGTCGTGTTTTTCAAATGTTTTTGTCTATTAGTGTCTTGTAAACCTTATCAAAAAGATTAAAACCCAAAATTACGACATTTCCTGCAAAGCTATTGTGTAAATCCCCAATGTTTATGGAAAGATAGGCCGAATGGGTGTCTGTAATAATAAAAAATGGAAAATGGAAGGTATACTAAAAGGAAAAAAAAATAATAAAAACAAATGTCTATTAGGTATACTGGCCAAACCCTGAATAAATGAATGAAAAAAAAAAACCGCCTGACAATTAATTTATACTACTGTCTGGTTCTGAGGTTATATAGGTTCGTCATATACATTAATTATGTAACTTTATAGCTTTTTTTTTTTTTTTTTTACAACTGTAATTACTATTTACATATATTTAATCTCCCTTAATATCGGAAAGGGGTAAAGGATGGGTGGGTCTATAAAAAAAAAAAATAGTTACCCATTAATGATAAATAAAATCACATTCAACTTCGAGATAATAGCGAGGCATAACTGTCTATCGGTGATAATAAAAAAAATAAGCTCTTTTCTTTCTATATATAAACGAATACTTTATATATAACATATCGGAACTTATATAAGAGAAGGACCATAAATTAAAGTTTAAGATAGGAAAGCTATTAACTTTACACCTTTCTGATACTTAAAGGATAATTTGCGATCGTTTTTATCTCTATTTTTATCAACAACCAGCCAAATTAGCTAGTATAAATTTTACCTTATTTAACCCCCACTTAAGAGAAATACCCTTAAATTTTCGGGGTATTTTTTTTTTTTCCCTTTTCTACCCATTATCGTTTTTTTTTTCTTTTTCTTTTTTAATGGGGTTTAGGGTTGGGTGGAGGTCTGCTTGGGGATGGTATTATTTATACGGGAGAGTTGTTTATTGAGCAGAAAGTCAAAGGGATACCGCTCCGCTATCTATTTTATGTTTATTTACTTATTTTATTAGACTTTAAAATGTTATCCTTATCTTAATGGATAATAACATTTGAATTAAATTTTATATATATATATATATATATATATATATATATATATATATATATATATATATATATATATATATATATATATATATATAAAACGAGAGCGACCCAAAGGTTCAACCATACGTAGAGTATTTATTATTAATTCTGTAAATGTTCAAACTATGAGCCGTGAAGCCTATTTGGTACGTTAGTCCTCTTACGTAAACTACTACTTACACCGTGTGACATCCTAGTAGGGACGTTGGCAACCTAATTATTTCGGAAAGTCTAGGTTTTGACCTTGGCCTACGTGAAATTGTTATACAATGCATGAACTATTTATTATAATACGAAATATATTTGTTTTAACTTTTAATTTAAGCCCGGAGAATAATCCGTAGACGTAAATCTTGCATCAATCATTAAAACGTAATTAATAGAGATAATTTTAGGCCTATCTGAAGGTGAATACCTCCAAAACAGAGAAGGTTACGTCCTGACAGCACGCGAGGCCAACAATGAATTTACTGAAGCCCCCATCCATCAAAATTTCAAATGAGAGTGTCTGGACTTCGAAACATTTCTTCTCGGGGGCATTCTATCCACGCACTAATAACTAAGCCTAACCTAACCTAAGTTAATCTAACCTCGGAAACATTCGCTGATAAAATGTCGTTAGCGCGACGTTTATGTCCTCTGAACTTATAGTCGAGTTAACAAAATTTTGTCTCGTGTTATTGATAAATTTTTTGGGTTAGGTTAGGTTAAGTTATTAGTGTTGATAAAATTCCTCGTCGACAAAATGCCTACAGGCCCCTTGAAGCGGGGTCGGACGCTGGCATTCGTAAAGAATACGCTATGCGTAGGAAAAATTCAGTTGAGGTTAGCGCGAGTTAGAATTCCGAGAGAGAAATAAATAAATGTCAATACCTCTATTTACATTTCGGGTAAAATTTAAGATTCACGACAATATAATTTTTAGTTCAAAATAATCACCTAAATTTGATCTAACGTAACCTAACTCGACCCAACGTAACCTAACCTAATTTAAAGCTGAATAATTTACCAAAGGTGTAAATTACCTACGGTGTAAAATTCATCGTTGTGAATCTAATATTTAGCCACATTTCACGCGTTGAAGGCCCAGCAGAAGCCCGTAGTAACTCCGCACAAGCGTTGTTAAAGTTGTATTTGCTGACACTCCTACAACACTGACGAAGTTTTGGTTTTTTTTCACGGCATAGTTATAAAAATTCCCATAGGTTATATCAAAGACGGACCTTCAGCTTTGACTTCACTAATTTATCACTCATCCTGTTTCTTTCATCACTCTACAGCAGGGGTGGGGAAACTTTTCAGTACCAAGGGCGAAAATCGATAACAAACACCTCCGCGGGCGTCTGGCAAATTTTAAGCTTATATACAGCGTGTCCCAAAGAAATGTATACCCACTTTGTTCGATAATACCAGCTATGAGGATAATAAATATATTACTTTTTATGTTTTTTAATAAAGAATTTTCTCCTGAATCTAAATGTAATTATTTATTAAAAATTGAAGAACAAAAAAGTTACAGATGTTTAAATTATAATTATTATTTTCGAGACTTCATGTGCGATATTTTCTAATATTTTAACCGACTGTTTTGAGATACTTATGTTTAGTGTTGATATTGAAGCATAAATGTTGTAATTATTAGTTAATTCAAAAAATTTACAAATTCCATGGTTAAATGACACTTTATCTAAAATGTTCGACGTCTTCCAGAACGTTGTTTTTGTAAGTTTTGCACAGTGCCGTCGGTTTCAAACTTATCTCGTATACGTGCAAAAATATTAGAAAATATCGCACATGAAGTCTCGAAAATAATAATTATAATTTAAACATCTGTAACTTTTTTGTTTTTCAATTTTTAATAAAAATAATTACATATTTAGATTCAGGAGAAAATTCTTTATTAAAAAACATATAAAAAGTAATATATTTATTATCCTCATAGCTGGTATTATCGAACAAAGTGGGTATACATTTCTTTGGGACACGCTGTATATAAGATGTATTTTAAAAAGCTATTTGCTGGGCTGTAAATAAATAATTTTTAGTAAATAATAAATACCTAAGCGGGCGAATTGAAATTAGCTCGTGGGCGAAATTTCGCCCGCGAGCGAGGGTTTCCCCACCCCTGCTCTACAGTGTCTCCATTAAACTAAATACCCTTTCGCAGTAACCATTAGATGGTAGAAGAAGTGACAACACAAATGACACTCCTATATTAAACTTTAATAGGATTTTATATATCAGTGGGATTGGAAATATATTTTCGCCTTTAATATTATTAAAGGAGAAAACGTATTTCCAATCCCAATTATATATATATAAAATCCTAGCCATTAGGCGTCCACGACGGAGTTCAAATGTTTCCTGGACAACAAACACTATGCTATTCCCAGGGTCGTATCCAGAGTGTGAGAAAGGTGTTGGACAAAATGCGCATGGCAAAGCTGCGTGCCCTGCTAGGGTGGTCCTGGGGCATGCCCCCGCGAAATTTTTTTAATCTTATTGTCCAAAATAATTCTGTTTAATTATTGGTCTAAATATTTACCAAAAGAGATGTTTAGAATTATTATTATTATTAGCCTAAATATTTATTCACACCCGTCCAACAATACTGTCGTAGCCAATATCGAAACACCGCTTCCCGTTGATCAATGAAGTTAAGCGACAGTGGGTCTGGGTAGTGGTTGGGTGGGAGACCGTCCTCCGCGTCCAGATTATGTAGCGACCCGTGGTTTGGATCCCACGTGAAGCTGTAGGTCCCCTCCGTCATATGACCTTAGATGTTGCGAAGGAGGTTAAAAAAAAACAATAATTATTGTTGTTATTATTCAGTGATTCATACCAAAGCTTACGAGTCAGATCACGTTTGTACAAAATTTCATGCACGTTTCGTAAATGGAGAAAAATCAATCCGTCAATAAATTTACAAAATACCACAGCCATCAACATTCTGAGCTTCACACTCTAAGCCAGGGGTGGTGAACCTTTTTACAGTCGCTTGCCAAAAAACCATGTAAACCATAAAAAAAAATTCGCGTGTCCACCAAAGTTTATACATACGGTATTACGCCAAATTATAAACATTAAGTCTATTATTTTTTACTCATTTTTTGGCTGAAAATTTCTATGAATGCATAAAACTCGCAAATTCGATCGCGTGCCCAAATGGGCACGCGTGCCATAGGTTCGCCACCTAAAAATTACCTAAAAAAAATATATATCTTTTTAAAAATCAGCGGTGAATGAAAGTGAGAAGACCCTCGTAAAATTGACATTTTAATGAATGGTTACTCAGCACCGTGAATACCCATCGCTGCATTCATCACCACCAGTGGCTGAGTTTACCCCAGTGCAGAACGAATGCCTTTCCTACACACACACACACACAGCCAAGTGACCACAACCATATTCGAGCAAACGTACAATTATGCAGGTATAAATCAATGCATTTCCAGTGAGAACAAAATTTGAACCAAAGCCTACCAATGTTTAGTCAGTCCACGCTCGCAACGTAAATAATTTTATACAAACTATTTTGAACAAAATTTTGATCAATCCCAGAATAGGCACCTGAAATCATTTTTAGGTGCTTAATCTGGGATTGAGGCAAAACACAGGTGCTTAATCTGGGATTGAGGAGAAAAAAATATAAACAGTTTTTAGAGATATAATTTCATTGTTTTTATCAATATTTGAAAAAATCAACTCTAACCTAACCTAACCTAATCTTTTGCTATATCTTAGGCTTTTTTGGTTAGTTTATTTAATTCCTTGCAAGGTGCCTATTCTGGGATTGAGGTTGAACGCAGGTGCTTCATCTGGGATTGAGGTACATCAGGTGCCTATTCTGGGATTGACCCCAAAATTTTTATCGAGTGACATTTACTTTAAACTCACGAATCATTCAGTTTTTAAATTCAACTTAACGAAGCTGGTATCATTGGCTTAGACTCTAAGCCAATGATATATATCGTACATTGCCCTCAATCGATAAAAATTTTGTAAAAAATAGTTTGTATAAAATTATTTACGTTGCGAGCGTGAACCGACTAAACATTGGTAGACTCCGGTTCAAATTTTGTTCTCACTGGAAATGCATTGATTTATACCTGCATAATTGTACGTCTGCTCGAATATGGTTGTGGTCACTTGGCTGTGTGTGTGTGTGTGTGTGAAAGGCATTCGTTCTGCACTGGGGTAAACTCAGCTAATGGTGGTGATGAATGTAGCGATGGGTATTCACGGTGCTGAGTAACCATTCATTAAAATGTCAATTTTACAAATCTTCTCACTTTCATTCACTGCTGATTTTTAAAGATATATTTTTTGTTAGGTAATTTTAGGCACAGAATTAAAATTTGGCCTTTCTTAAATGCGAAAATTAACCAAAACTAAGATATATGAACCGTAGTCTAACTAAAATTTAAAGTAAACTATACGTATCCGGCTAGCCTAGCATTTAAAGAAAATTTTAAAATGTCGTTTAACAGTCTTTCACGGGGGTTTTCAATATTGTATCGGCACAAACCTGAAAGGATGCATGTTATAAGTTATGTTAGGTTACGTAAGGATTGGTAAGGTGAGGTGAGGTGAGGATAGTGCAACTCGCGACTCGCCTCTCTTAAATAGTTGTTATTGTCTATTACTGCGTCGGTTTTAATCCGAGTTCATGATCACAAAATTTTTTATTGGTGTATTATTTTGCCCAGCAATAAATAAACACTAATCCTAAATAATGTGTCTTCGAACCATGTACAATGTACATAGCGCACCGAAGCTGTTTTATTATCACTTTTTTGGCACCTCCAAACGCAATTATGTACGATTTTGAGCACTATTTTGTTTTCTACAGATTCCTTTTCTTTTGGTATTATATTCTACTCCCGTAAAGGATCATCTGAAGATCAGGGCCCCCAGCCTTCTTTAGTTAGCTTTATAAGGCTAACTAACGAAAATATCACGACCTAACCTAACCAGGTTAATATGCAACAAATAGCCCCACCCCGAGTTCATAATTTTTGATGTTAGCATTCGGTAGTATACAGCATTAGAATAAATTTGTTGAAAGCCAGACTCCCCGCAATTCAAAATTAACGAAGTTATTGATTTTTTAAGTTTTAACCATTTTTTTGTTTCACGACCTACCAGCAGGCATAAGACATCTTCGCTCTCAGACAATTTTCTGGAAATGTGTGAACGACTATTCACAGTGCACCTTTCTTTAACCAATAGTAAGCTATTAAACACTCAAAAACAACCACACCTTAATGAACCAATGACAGCTAATTAGGAATTTTAAAGCTATTAAACACTCAAAAACAACCACGCCTTAATGAACCAATGACAGCTAATTAGGAATTTTAAAGAACTTATCAAGTTTTTTTCCCCGACCGTTTAGTCACGAAAAAACCTCGGCCTTTGATACAGCTGAGGTCTTTCTTTTTTAATTTTTACGGCGTAAACATGTGTAGTGCGATTTGTGAAAGTTGTGACCTAGGCTACGTTGAAGTGTTGAAAATTTTAGGAGACCATTCACGAGCGGTTCACATTTTTCAAGAACACGGTGTCGTTCCCCGTACGCGAAACTGTCCAGAGTATTCCCAGCCCCTTTATTTCCGTAGTGACCGAGACGTTTTCGTGTGTAAACGCAAATTTCCAAAAAACAAGCAGAAGAGTTTGTTTCCGTGCAAATTTACGGGCTCAATATCTCTCTTCAAGGGCACGTGGCAAGCGAAGTCACATTCCGGCAAGTGTTAATCTAGCTTTCATAAGCGTTTTCCTCCGAAAACATTTTTCCCAATCCTACTGTGAGCAAATACCTACAGTTAGCGCCGCAAAATAGCCCCACCTCGAGTTCATAATTTTTTATGTTAGCATTCGGTAGTATGATGATTGGTTAGGTGCAATATATCAAAGTTAGGTCAATTGAATGCCCAGTTAGGTCAATTGAATGCCCAGTTAGGTCAACTGAATGCCCAGTTAGGTCAACTGTACACCCTTGACGATTGGTTAGGTTGTCATGATATTTTCGTTAGTTTAAAGATTTATTTTTTTTTCGAAATCTCTTCATTTAGGTTAGGTTAGGTTAGGTTAGGTTAGGTTAGCAATAACGGTAGCGAAATTTAGTTATTAGGGTGTGTTTTCATGCGCTTTATTCAGAAATGCTACTCATTTGCCCCGTGTTTACTTGAAAATAAAACGACAAAAAAAAACGATTTTTTTCATACTTTCAATTAAATGCGGGGCAAATGAGTGACATTTCTGAGGAAAGCGTACAGTTGACCTAACAAGTGGTTAGATTAGGTCGTGATATTTTCGTTAGTTAGCCTTATAAGGCTAACTAAAGAAGGCTGGGGGCCCTAATCTTCAGGTGATCTCCCGTAAAAAATGTCCTGCATCTTCTTCTGTCTGCACTCTATTATGTAACTATATTAAATTAAATTCTTCATCAATCTTTACTGTTAAGTCAACCAATATCTTTACTGCTTAACGTGAGCCCTAGCTTAGCAGCTTATGAAAAGGGTATTGTATACTTTCGAAACGAGATACTGTTTGAGTTTTGTGGAAGATATTGCATTCATTTAGGCCAGGAGTGGGAAACCTTTATTGTGGCGGGCAATTTCAATTAAAATACTCTCTACCGGGCAAATTGCAGCTTTAAAAAAAGTTTGGGACATAATTAAAATATAAGTACTGTATGACTTTAAATAATCAAACTGTCCGCGGGCAATTAAAAACTAGGTTCCCATCCTTGATTCAGATTAAAGGTGGGTATATCATACTTTCCATTTTAGTTTAGATTAGGGTTTATGTATCTTTGTTTTGATTAATTTTTGCATTTAAGAAAGGCCAAAATTTAATTCTGCGCATAAAATTATCAAAAAAATATAAATATTTTTTTAAATGAATGGTGAATGAAACCAAAAAGATCCAATTTTACCTCACCTTCTGTCCAGTTCCTCGCAAATTGCATCCAATTGGGATCGAACGTGATCAGTCATGAAGCCCCTTTCGCTGCAGATGATTGGGCCTAGTTTTGTTTCCTCGTATTTGTACAGCTTGGTATCGGAAGCGTGAGCACTGCGACCATCCCAATTAGGTGGAATGGAATACTAGATAATAGTTTTTAAATGCACTGACAAACAAACTATATTTTTTTTTAAACTTTATCAATTGTTAAAAATTTAGGATCACCTGAAGATCAGGGCCCCCAGCCTTCTTTAGTTAGCCTTATAAGGCTAACTAACGAAAATATCACGACCTAACCTAACCAATCGTTAGGTCAACTGTACGCCCTTAACGATTGGTTAGGTTAGGTCGTGATATTTTCGTTAGTTAGCCTTATAAAGCTAACTGAAGAATGCTGGGGGCCCTGACCTTCAGGTGATCCAAAATTTAAATTGAACAAAATGTACACAAATAATATTATAAAATAATTTACCGTTTAAAAATCAAATTTAATAAACTAGACTTAAAAAATAAAAAATTTACTTATTTTAAAAATTTCGAAATTTTTTTTTTGCTACTTATGAACTTAAGAACTTTTCTATATAAGGAGCAAAACATTAACTTTCAGGTTATGATAGACCATCATTCATAAAATTGCATACAAATTCGTGACATTGAGAAAAAAATACAACCAATTAATAAATTTCCAAAATAGGCTATCCTAAGCCATCAAAATTTTAGTTTTGTACTTAAAGGTCACTTAATTAAAATTTGTCAGGTTTTACTACTAATCCAATTAAAAGCCTCATTGGTTTGAAGCGAATGTAAACACTTTTAGTAAATTTCCACTGGCTTAAATAGTTTCAATTCAGAATCCTTTGCATATATATATATATATATATAATATATATATATATATATATATATACAATATATTGTTGTTATATACGAGAGTGAACGTGGCTTAATATTAGGCTAGTATAGGTTTCGAACAAACTTGAAGCCTATTATAGGCTACTTATTACAGAAAGACTCGCTTTTATGCCAATATGACAATTAAAATAGTATATTAAGTATTTATACTTTAAAATACTATCCATACAGTTTTTATTACACATAATACACTATATAAACAAATTATTTCACCACACACTTATCTTTGAGAACACCGAAGAATAATAGCCTACGCCAAGATTGCCAAAAATGTGATGAAATATTTATTACTGTTAAATCATCGTACATCTGGAGTTTAGTTTATGTCACTAAATGCAAATCTTTAATAAAAAAAAACTTTTGGACATAATTCCAACTTATTAAATTACGTCCATCGCCAAAAGAATAAATTATAATAATCTTAAACACTTTATTTTTATGTAAATATATTTGTATCTGAAATTAATGTAAGCAATATTTAAAAACTACAGGCCTACTCTCTAAGAAAAAGTAAAAAAAAATGTCGCGAGGCTACAAAACTAAAAATATGGCAACTGCTATAAAACAAAATCATACATACTGCAAAAAAATCTTTTTAAAACATACACACAAAACAAGTATGTCGTACAACTATATATATATATATTTACTAATTTTTTATAGAATATATGTTTCAAGACTTTAGTTAAAATACCAAAGAAATAAATTAAATAATAAAATTGCAAAAAAGCCACGAAACAACTTGAAAAAATGTAAATTTTGAGCGCAAAATTCAGACTCAATTAATGGCTTGTGTAATATTGTTCAATATTTGTGTTGACGATTTAATTTTCGAATACTGACTTTCCTGCTTTGAAATTTTACACACACACACACGTGTGTATATATATAGTTATATAGTTATGCGGACTGTACAATTAAAGAAATAACTGTATTTTAAGTAGTAAGTTTATTTACATTTTTGTATACGCCTTTAAATTATTATTTAAACTGAAGTTCATCGATAAATCTTATTAAGTTACCGAAATATTTGAATTAAAATTCTAACTTATTAAAAGGTACCTTAATAATTTAATAAATAAAGCCTAATTAAATTACTAATCGCGTTATGTGTCATTTTAATGAAATAAAAATGTTAATCTTTCAACCAGTAAATTAATTTCATTCTTTGTTCCGTATTATATCAACACCATCTTGTATTTTAATTTGTTGAGTTTACCTTTTCTTGTTAAGCGTGTGCAGCCCTTCCAAGAACCCGGATATTTTTCTTCCAAAATGATTACATTAACATTTATAATGAATGTTAAGTGAACAAGGGTACATAGGTGTAGGAGATATATAGGCTCATACATGATATTTTGTTTAACTGTAGAAAGCTAACGTGGCCTATTTACAGTGAAAGTACATTTCCTTTACTGGAAATTACGTCTTTCATTTTACGCGAGTTAATGTGTATTATTGTTTAGTTAAACTCGACACTAGTCGGTATGTGTGCGGTCTCACACTGGCCTTCTAATGTTAAGTGCGGCGTAACACCGCTTCCCGTCGACCAGCGAAGTTAAGTGTCATTAGGTTTGGAGAACAGTTGGATGGGAGACCGTCCTCCGCGTCCAGATTATGTAGCGACTCATGTTTCGGATCCCACGTAAAGCTGTAGGTCTCCGCCATATAACTTTAGATATTGCAAAGGAGGTTAAACAAGAACCTCACCGTACAACAGTAATTTCCTTATGTCCAGTTCATTTTCTGTGGTTCTTTCGTTTTGGTTGAAATTGCAATGATGTGCCATATAAACTTTATATCGGATTACTTTCCAAATAAGGTGTAATAATTCATCTTTACTTGTCATCTGTAAAAGTAGGTTACCCAAATACAGTACGAACTGTTAACATAGGGTATGAAAAGTGTTTGTGAGTCCGCGTTCAGTTCAGAATCAATTAACTTTAAAATTATGAATAAAATTATCTTGCATGTCGTATTTTCTCCTCTTTTAACGCTGTGTGTCATGTCATCGCACCATATTGTTTACGAAACTGCATACAATTTCACCTTATCATCCAATAGCTGTTAAATTCGCATAAATTATATATACAGTATACAAAAAAAAAAAAAACCACCTCGGTTGAGCAAGCAAATTTCTGCATGTACTTGTTAACTGACTTCATACGTCAGCCACCAACATTAAACGAAGAATGATGTTGCCATAAATTGTTTAAATAAATGTCAGTATACAGAGTATGAAGGCTAAATTAAAGAAACACTAAAAATTATGTATTTATTATAACACATGACAGATGTTAGACTTAACACAAAAAGGGTTATTCAGTTTAATGATATTAGATAAATATAAGTGAAATTATCGTATGTGATGTAGCGTATTTCATTAACAAATTAATTAAGAAAATGTATCTCTATTTACTAATTGGCAACTCTGTATCCTGCATCGTGTCAATCAAGAAATTCTCTTAGTTATAAACTGCAAATGTAAACTGCTTAATTTCTTTGACGTATTTGAATTTTTTTGTTAAATTATATATATATTATATATATATATATATATTATATATATATATATATATATATATGGTGCTTTCCTGTTAACGGGAATACCCAACCGCCGCATAAATTTTTTTTACAAACGAGACAAAAATTTATAGGCCTACAATTGAAAAAATAATTTATAGATGATGATACGTACTTGCTTCATTAGCTTGCAAGCGTCCTTGACTCACTGGGTAACACCGTTTCCATATAAACGAAGTGAAGACACTGAGGTCGGCGATTCGAACCCCGATGATGCTGGTAATAATAATAATCGATGCTGCTGATGATGCTAGTAATAATAATCCTCGAGTTAGTGCAGTGGGCCGCACTGTGTTGACTGAGCGCTGTGCCGTATTTTGGCCCTCCTGACTGCTTATAATTATTACTCCATTAAGTTTTCATATATTTCATTCAATTCACTATATATATATATATATATATAGAGAGAGAGAGAGAGAGAGAGAGAGAGAGTTGACGAAAGTAAATAGACACTACAATGATTGTCTCAAGAACAAATGGCAAAGTGCTAAACGTATGTCAGGGTCACATGATGGAAAGGGGAAAGCAACACGATTCTAAATATATTTATTTAAGTAAATGTTATTATTTATTGACTTTAATTATCTACTCTAAAGCTATGGATGAACCGGAGGTTCCTATTTACTTTTGTCAACCCTCCGTATATACAGTATATATCCAGTAAACTTACGAAAAACCTATGACTGAAATCTTGTAAATCGTAGAAAACCGAAAATTTCAGTATAGTTGCATTTGGTTCTAAATTTACAAAATGAACCATTCGAAACGAACCAAATAAGGCGAAATTTGTGTAATAGCAAATATTGCATTCAATTTTTATAATTTTCGAAGTAAATTTGTGAATTTTTTACGTACAATTTAGTGACCACAACTCTAAAATGTCTGTTGCACGCTCTTGTAAGAAAAGGAAGAGAATAACATTGAATACTGAACAGAAAATGTAAGTCATTCGGCGAGTTGAAGGCAGCGATGAGGAGCTGGTTTGGGGGGGGACCCTAAAATATCGAAATTTTTAGAATACCAAACATATATATATATATATATATATATATATGTGTGTGTGGTGTGTTTGTGTGTACTGTATATAACGACAGTGTATTTATCTTCATGTTGCTAAGGATAACAGTGATATTATTCTGTTGCTGAAGGGTAACTAAAGAAAAGAAGCTGTGTCCCACATTCACAGGTGCGCATCCACCGAGAGTTAAAAAAATGGGCTAAATATGTTGGACTTATACCCATTGGCATTGAATAATGCGTAAAATTTGTTTGCAAAAGAGACAAAAATATATAAGCCAGCAGTTTAAAATATAATTTATAGATGATGATAAATAATATTGACACTCAAAAACTAACAACCTAACCCCCCACTCTGCCCATTTTGCATTCAGATGATGTAGTGACCCGTGGTTCGGTTCCTACGTAAAACCGTAGGTCCCTTCCGTCACGTGACCTTCGCCATTATTATTAATTTTGTGATACTAATAATATGTAACGAATAAATGCTATATAGCTAATAGCTATACATTATACAGTATATATATGTAATACAGTTACGATATAGAACGCGTATAGTTAGTAATAAACTTAGTACATATTTTTATTGTACATTGATATGACAGAGGGGACCTACAGCTTTACGTGGGATCCGAACCACGGGTCGCTACATCATCTGAGCGCGAAGGACGGCCATCCATACAACGAGTGAACAGATCCAACGTCGCTTAACCTCGCTAATCAAATGAGAAGTGGTGCCACTTCATTTGCCACGATGTAGCACCTTGTACTTAGAAGTTATTCTTAACTCACGAGTATAAAATGTTTTTATATCAACCAGCCAATGAGTTCGGTGCCAGTGAGTGCCTCTAAGATACCATTCATGTATATGAATTCAAATTCAAACAATCAGAATGCACATTCAATCAGATTCTCGGAGACAGTGGCACTGGATCTCCAGTGCCATTCGGACCATTCAACCACTTAATCAATCAACCACCCATTCAGTCAGTCAATATAATAATAATAATAATAATAATAATGATGAATCTTTATTGGCAAAAATAAATGTTACAAAACTACAATTTACAATATTACAATATTTTTTTTACAGAATATATTTAATTCTACCTGAGTAGTGCGGCCCTTAAGCTTCAGGCTTTACTGGGCTCTCGGAACTATTCGATCATTTAGTCTGTCAAGCAATCAACCACTCAATCATTCAATCAATCAATTAGTCAGTCAGTCGACTTTACTCATAAAATATACAGACTGAAAATACAAGAAATCTATTTCATAATAGACGAACATTGACCGCAGGTCGATCCTGAACCGTTGTTCAAACTCACATGTTGTAATATATATATATATATATATATATATATATATATAGGGTGGGAGAAAAGTCTTTAAGGATTTTATACATTCAACTATTCAGTCAACAACATTATAGAGAAAAGTGTTTAAATGATGAAACAAATTAAACAAAAAGTCTATAAAAATTTCATTCCTACAAATATTTTGTTAAATTGTAATTTAATCTTGAAAGAGTTCTCCATTCGCTATGATACATTTGTGGATTCTCTCTGTGAAACTCTACATTGTTCTTCTGAACATATCGAGTGGGATCCTTTTCAGTTCTTCATCTATTCTGCGGCCAACGACATTCACATTTGGAAAGATGAAACGAGGAGTGGAGGGTTTGTCACGCAAATAAGCCCAAAGCCAGAAATTATATGGGGTTATATCAGATGATCTGGCTGGCCAGTTGACGGGACCTCGCCGCCAGAATCTCACGAGCAGCTCCATCATGTTGATAAAGCTATTTCCTGCCAACGCCATTAGTAAACTGTGGCAAAACTTTGTCTCTCAGTACCTGGAAAAAGCGTTTTGCATCCATCGTATCTCTCGATATGTCAAAGGAAACGAGTCCTGAATAACCAATGCACTCCCAAACTGTTAGTGCAGCCGTTTAAACGGGTTTACCCAATCGTATTTTATTTTTGTTTTTTCGCCCAACAGTGAACGTTGCGTTTGTTTCCTTTACTCGTTAAACCGAACATACATTCATCTGAAAATTTGATCTTTCCAACGAAATCTCGATCACTGTTCAACTTTTGCCTCGTTGTTTCAGCAAACTGCAGCCGTCTATCGCAATCATCATCATCGTATATGAGCCGAGAGTAAACGGATTTGTAATCGTGGTACCCATGTCATTTCAATATTTTTGCCACTGAGACTTTTCTCGTTGAAGTTGTTGGATCGACTCGAAAAGTGACGAAGACATTTTCTTTGTTGTTGTCTCTCGTCGCCGTTACTGGCCTTCCGCTTCTTGGACGATCTTTTACCAGGCTCCCCGTTTCCAAAAGTTTGAGCTTCCAGTATCGAAGAGTGGCTGCATGTGGTGGTGGCTTATCATATTTTTCTTGAAATAAACGCAAACTTTCTTCACAGTTATTATAAGAAATAGCGGACGATACGAGATACACTTTTTCTTCGTTGCTGTATTCCATCCTTACTGACATGGCGATGACTGGGGCTAGGGTCATTCCTGGCATTGTATACTCGCTTTGAAAAATATCACATACACTGCAGTGATATCAGGGCTGGCACCAAAGTGGATAACCCACTTTTGCCCCCATTTTTTTAACCCCACTTGAAAAAACTCAGTATTTTGCCCACGTTAATGGTTTTTTTTCATATCCTGTATTATTTTTATCATACTATTTCTGCCAAAATTAAAATCCTTTGTTCACTGAAAGTGAAAGAGTAGGGTAATGTTCCATAGTTACTCATACATATATATAATAATAATAATAATGACCAGTATTGGGTTATCATTGTGTATTTTGGAGTATTTGGGGTATTATTTCTGGGGTTTAATGTTACCAGATTTAGCAACCGGTACAGAAATCAGATGAAGGAAAGTGACAACAAAGTTGACTTTTAGTTGAATACATTATTAGCTGTGTTTAAGAAAAGAAATACCCGCTTGTTTTCAGCTCCAATAATTCTGTACTTTAATTTAACCTCAGCTAAGTTTCTGGCATTTTCTTATATTTTCTTAGTTTGAATGTACTGTATTACTTCATTTATGCACACTGATATTTTTTAATAAACTTGTATACAGTGCTCAGGCGTTTTATTATCCTTTAAAAATCCTTTTTTATCCTATGCAACATTGAAGTTATGTTTAATTTGAAGCCAAATTTATCATCATTAACTAGGTAGTATTTCAGTGAACAGAGGAGTTTAATTTTGGCAGAAATATTATGATAAAAATAATATATGAAAAAACTCCATTAACGTGGGCAAAATATAATAACATTGATAATATATAATTATATACAATACCATATACCAATGATAAAATGCCACTCGATAGGCAATGAGAGGAGACAGATGCCTGTGTGTGTGTGTGTGTGTGTGTGTGTGTGTGTGTGTGTGTGTGTGTGTGTGTGATGCAGTATTTGGGTTGGGGCCACAGAGCTAAGATATCTGGGGTGATCGCCAGTGAAGCACTTTCAAATTGGGCAATTAAGATACGAGGAGTGATAATGAAGACAACTGTATAGTACTACCCTTTGACTAAAACCATGACTCTGATAACTGCTTTAACTTCTATCTTATTAGATGCATAAGCATCGTACATAATCATAATTTAGCTTGTACAAAAAATAGGTCGTTTAATTATTTAGTAACACTGTGAAAAAACCCAGTTTTCGCCATTTTCATGTGGGTTTTTTTAAAACTCGAAAAACCCAGGTGGACTGGGCATTTTCAAAACTGGGTTTTATTGCCAACTCTGAGTGATATCATTGGAATTTATTTATCATTAACAAATTATTTGTATGTATAAAATCCTTAAAGACTTCCCTCCCACTATATATATATATATATATATATATATATATATATATATATGACGCAAAGAGCAGACTCGTATAATAGACTTTACGGTCCAACTGGCATTCACCAATCTTTTTTAACAACTTCACATCTCATCCACCTGCTGTATTACTTCACTAATGGAGGTGCCGACGCATTAAGCAATTTGGACGATATCACATAAATACTTATATGTCACAGTCACACATACATATACATAAACATACATATACTAAACAGCTTCTAATTTAGTTCAGACATTCCACCTTAATTCTATGGTTTTAACACTTCATATATATCTAACTTCATTCTACATAACTCACATTAGAGGTCTGCACGGGCCTACTTTTTCAGGCCCGGACCGGCCCGTTTCCGTGGGTTTTGGGTCCGGCCAGTTATGTCCTTTTTATTTTGAAGCCCGGCTCGTAGGAATTTTATAAAACATGTACCCGGTATATAATACTATGTCATCTATAGTATTATAAGTGTGCGACTATCGAAATTATGTATTATGACAAAGAGCAACATAAAATTAATGTTAGCAGCATTTTTTTTTTTAATTTACAAGTTTTTCAACTAAATTTTTTTTCTTATTTACTACATATCTGAAAAAAGGTTCAATCCCGTACCCGCCCATGCCCGTAGCTAAATATTATATTTTTAGCCCATACCCGGTCCGTGTCCGTCATGCTTTCAATAAACCCGGCTATATCCGGCCCATGGGCCTGGTCGGGCACGGGTTTACGGTCCGACCCGTGCCCGTTCAGACCTCTAATTCACATATATACTGTATAATTCCAGTTTCGTCATACAGTCGCGTATATTCATCGTCACCACGTGTGGTGATCCAATTTGTATTTATGGTGAGTGAGTCACCACACGCGCAAGAATTCGAGTTAAAAACAATGCGCACATTTGGTTGGTTTGATTTTTCTACTTCATTTTAAGATAATTTCTTCGCTAAATGCTAAAAAATGTCACACTGTTAAATCGAAAGGACATTATACTTGACTTTCAGTTCTTTTTTTATACCACACACACACACACACACACACACACATATATATATATATATATATATATATATGTGTGTTGTGTGTGTGTGTGTGTGTGTGTGTGTGTGCGTTGGCAGAAAGTTTCCGGAGATTTTTTTATACAGAAGAAGCATGCAAGTTTTTAAGAGCTCAGATATATACATATAGTATATACATACATATATATATATATATATATATATATATATATAGAGAGAGAGAGAGAGAGAGAGAGTAAATAGACAGTTTTGGGTTTTCCACTGTTTTATTTTTATATAATAATAATAAAAGTCAATAAATAATAAGTAATATCTTGAATCAATATATTTAGAATGGATCGTGTTTGCTTTCTTCTTTTTATTACGTAAAACTGATTCACATTTTGTAGCATTCCATTGATGAGCTTTTTGCTGTTTGTTCTTGAAGTATTGCAGCCCATTCTTATTTTCTGGCTTTGATGTGGGCTTTCCCCGGTTGTACGCTTTGGTTCTCGCTTCCTTACTGACCTATTTAGCGTGTATCACGTACGTTCTATTGGAATCATATCCGAGGATTGACCTAACCGTGGAAGACGTTCAATTCCACGGTTGTCATGCCAACTTTGCGTAGCACGAGCGGTATGAGATGGGGTACCATCTTCTACTAATACACTTTGGTGTGGCTATAAATTTTTATTGGAATAAATGGGTATCAGCCCTTCTTCTTCCGGGATCTTTGCGCGTTTGGTTGAATTAACATAGGCTCTCTTCGCCCATTGCTTTGAATTACATCCCACACTATTACAACCCCGCTTCCTTCCAAATGTTTTACCGTAGCTTAAAGATGTCTCGGAGAAAATTCTTGGGATGGACCCACACGCCTATTGTCTGGAAATGAAGCAAACCGAGACTCATCGAAGAAGATTACGGTGTTCCAAAAGGCAGAATTATGTTGACCATCGATACTACCCACTGCTTCCTACGGGCAATGTTGCGATGGGCTTCCTTTCAGCCGCTCTACAATAGTAGCCCATGTCCTGAAGATGTCATCTAATGGTCCTAAAGATAACCTTAACTTGAACAGCCAATTCAGCGGCAGTTTGGCGAGGATTCGTTTCTGCACATCTTCTGACGGCATGAAGCGTTCTTTCAGATGGACCTGAACAGCAAGGACGATCAACAGATCCGTTTTTTTCTGGGTATTCTTGAACTGTACAATAACTCTATTAATTGTTGATAAAGGAATGTAAAGCCTTTTCGAAATTGCCCTTTCACTTTGCTCCGTTTCACGAAGTCCACTAATTCGACCTCTTTTGAAATCTGTCATTTCCGTGGAACCTTTACCGCGTGGCATTGTGAAAGTGTCTAATTTATCAGTGATAATTATCTTACCCAGGCAACTTGGTTTTAACAGATTATATTTTTTTAAACAAGTTTAAGGACAATCCTCGTGGTATTTATTGACTTTTGTCAACCCTCTATCTATATGAGGCCCTCCTAGGAAGAAGTGGCTAAACGACAAAAGTAAAAAACGCCAGAAAACGCAGTTAAAGTGTACCACATTTGAAACTGACATAAATTTTGAACTTTTTGAAGATATTTCGTCGAAATATCGTCAAAAAGCCATTTCTTCTTTGGAGAGCCTCATATGATCTCCCTCGTAACAGTATAAAGGTCATGTGACGAAAGGGACTCGCAACTTTATGTGCGATCCAAACCACCTACAGATCGCTACATCATCTGGACGCAGAGAGGGGTCACCCATCCAACTACTATACAGACCTAACGTCACTTAACCTCGCTGATCGAACGTAAAGCGGTCTCGCGACACGACCACGATATAACCTTTAAAATAAGAGAAATTTCATAATAATTCAGACAAATAACTGACAGCTTCTATGCGCCTCGGTGGTGTAGTGGTTAGCGTCTCTGACTACGAATCCATCAACATCGGGATCGAGACCCGGTGACGGCAGGCGGAGGGCAGCAAAACCCGGCTGTTCATCCTTCCACACAAAAAGAACTTGGTTAGTAGATAAATGGCTACCCTGGGTAGCCTAAGACGCTGGGCTGCTGCTGCTGCTGCTGGGGCGTGGTTCGGATTCCACGTTAAACTGTAGGTCTAAGGTGGATTGACAAGCTTGACCTTCGTCAGAATAAACAATCCGGGCGGAAGCAAAACCAAGATTAACCAAGGTATATAAAAATTCTCTTATGCACCTCCTCCTTACATATATATATAGGCGTGGTCTAGTTGTAGTCCACGATTCAAAGAAAGCTATTCGTTACCTCCCACTGAATTAACAATATAATTTAAGAGCCATAACTTTTGGAAGTTGTATAAACACCTTAAATGAATTTACTCAAAAGCCGAGAAGACGCTTAAAATATACCTGTTCGTTATACCTTAAGAATAAATGTTATAAATAAGAGTAGATTTCCCAAATGTTTATAAGACTCATTATACTAAATTTATGACCCAATAATATTTAAATTAAGTGGCCAGATTTCAAATAATTTAATTTATGATCACACCTCTTCTGAAACATTATTAGTGGCGCATAAGTTAATTTATTTGGACGCTGAGGACTTGGTTCGAGTTGGTGTGTGTGTGTGTGTGTGTGTGTGAGTCAGAAAGCTTGTCAAGGTGTTAGTTTGAAGTTAATTAATTTATTTTAGTGGTCGCAGACTAATTCTTGCAAAAATAAATAAATAAAAAAAATGAAATAAAATTTCAAATAAAATATTTAAAATTAACAAAATTTTTAACTAAAATTTAAAATGAATTAAACAGAAAAGTGATTTCTAAATTAACTAAAGTGCATGAACTATACAGAGCATTGTTATACTGAAATATATGAACACATTCATATAGTTATATATATACACAGGGTGTCCCATAAGTCCGGTCTCAAAGGAAAATTTATTTTAAATTAAATTTACCAAAGTAATACATTAGAACTAAAACAAATGTTCAAATTGATGTCTTCTTTTGGGACCTTTTTTTGTTGCAGGTAGAATAACGCAATGGCTAATATGAAAGTGAGTTACACTCCTGAGGAAAAGGCGGAGTATTGGGTGGGTATTTATTTAAGTGTGTTGTTACCTTACTATTTCCTATTATAAAATATGAACATTAAAACACATTACAACAGAAAACCAATTTGAACACAAGCAATTAAATGTTACAACCATTCCCACTATTGGGGTTGGTTGTAACAATGGCTGGGGTTGGTAGTAACATAATTCGACAGTTTACTCAAAGTCATCTGAGTCACAGTTTTGACACAGATAATCCATATTACCACTTGGGCATGTTAAGTGCGACCAGTTTTTACCTATCCTACGCTGGATCCACTTTTCTCTAGTTTTGCTGTTTGAATAGGGTTCAACACAAACAAGCAGTAACATTCTTGTTCATCGTCATCATCATCTTTAATTAATTTTAAATTTTGTCTTATTTTCTGTTCCTTCTTGACATGTCTTAGGTTTGTTTTTCCTTCTTCCAGTGTCCTCTTTTGAGGAGTATCGGTTATACGGCAGATTTCTATTTCTTTCTTCCTCTGTTTGAGTTCATCTTTTTTTGGTGCTTTTGAAAACGGCCTTACTACTTCGGGGCAGAAAGCATGTGCTTCTGCGCTTGAAGGCGCCTCTGTATTAGTTGCATAGTTGAACGAGGTGGATAGTTGTGGATTTTCAAAGACTCGTGGTCAGTGGTGGGCAAGTAACGAAGCATTTGTAATCGATTACAGTAACTAAGTAGTTTTTCCAGTAATCTACTCGTAATTAATTACTTTTCTGAACGACTACTTTTTACTCGTAATCGATTAAAAATTTATCAATAGTTACTACATTTTACTTCATTACTTTTGTAAAAAATCTATACAATTACTTTATATTTTTCTTTTATTTCTTTTATGCAGGGCTAATTTTTACACCCCGTCAAACTCCAGCAAATTTTGAGTGTTAGTGTTTCTTGTGTAATGTTAATGTATCAGTAATATCCGCAATTCAGCATTATAGTGAATCACGAATGCATTAACTAATAGTTGAAATTGTAATCATATTACTAGAATATCAGTGCTGCAAATTTGTGTTGTGTAAATAAAAATAGACATTGAAAAGCAATGTATATAATTAATCCAGAGAAGTAATTTCTACTTTACTTTTAGTTACTTTTCAGACCTCAGTAATTTTTACTTTTAATCCATTACTTATTTAAACTACTAATTTTACTTCTACTTCATTACTATTTTCGGCAAATAATTCTACTTTTACTCGATTACGAAATCTTAGTAATTTGCCAACCACTGCTTGTGGTTTCGTGATCTTCGGTAGCGATGCTTCTGCAGTTTGGTAAGATCGGGGATGGTGAGACAGAAGTACCTGCGTCTGACTCAACAAGTAATTCTAAAGCAATACTTGGTTCATTGCGACGTTAGTAGTATAGCCGCAAAAGGGGAGAGTGCAAGAATGTTGCAGGTTATTATGTAATGTTGCAAAGGGGGGTGGGGGTTGCAAAAAAAAAAAAAAAAAAAAAAAAAAAAAAAAAAAAATCCCCCAAAGGGGGGATGCTGCAGGTGCAACAAGGGGGGTCATGAAACTTGGAGGCGGCGTTATCCCCCAAGAGAAAGAAGGAGGAGGAGAGAAAGGAGGAGGAGAGGTGTTCACCTGGCAGGAGCCAAGTGCACACTAAGACTTCAGCCGAGTTGGCGTTGTTTTATAGGCTCCTAATCAGCCAGTTGGCTGAGCCAAGGTGAGAGAGACGCCTGAAGGAGAGAGAGAGACAGCTGAAGGAGAGAGAGACCTGAAGAAGAGAGAGATGCCTGTAGGAGGAAGAGACGCCTGAAGAAGAGAGGATAGGTACACATGCAGGAGGTACACATGCAGGAGGTACACACACATACGCACACATGCAGGAGGTACACATGCAGGAGGTACACACACATACGCACACATGCAGGAGGTACACATGCAGTAGTTACACATGCAGGAGAGAGAGAGCTGAAGGAGGGAGAGAGAGACGCCTGTAGGAGAGAGAGAGAGACGCCTGTAGGAGAGAGAGAGAGACGCCTGAAGGAGAGAGAGAGAGAGAGAGTAGTTGCCTTTAAGGCATATTATTTTCGTTTTCCTAACCTAAGAGGCCACTAAGGGGTTTACCAAAGGGCCAGAAAGAGAAGGACCAGAGGTCCTTGCTCGGCTGGAGCCGAGCTGGGAATGAGTCTTCACCAGCTTCTCGATCTTTTATAAGCCTCTATTCTGGCTGAGTTGCCAGATAGCGCAATGTGTTCCAGATAGCGCCATGTGTCCCATTAATCATCCATTGTGCAACACAATATGACGATAGTTATTCCAATTAAATTCTGTTTAAATACACCTTTATTAATTGCATACCTTTCCAGTTTTTTTTTTTTGCAATGATCGGATTGCTAGATATATATTATTATGCTATATATATATATATATATATATAACACATTCTTTTCTTATGTTAGGTAAATATATATATATATATATATATATATATATATATATATATATTATTTATTTTATAACATTTAATTTTAGTTTAGAAGCAAATTTAACATTAACTTCATTGAACTTAAAGAAACAAATAACATAGTTTACCTTCGAAAACTTAATAATAGAAAACTTCATTTTACGGTAAACTATGTTATTTCGTTTACTATAATTATACAGTCTTTTAAACAGCTTATGATCATATATATATATATATATATATATATATATATATATATATATATATATATAGTGTAGATGAAGCCAATTAAATTCTACTTATTAATAAATAACTTTTTACACACAAACTACATCTTAACTGCAAACACCTTGCACATCAATTCTTATTATCATTATTATTATTATTATTATTTCTACAATGAAACGGGGTCGGGTCGAAGAACGGGTGAGAGATCTTCCCCCCAATATATATATATATATAATTTATTTTATAACATTTAATTTTAGTTTAGAAGCAAATTTAACATTAACTTCATTGAACTTAAAGAAACAAATAACATAGTTTACCTTCGAAAACGTCATAATAGAAAATAATTAATTTTACGGTTAACTAGCTTATTTCGTTCACTATAATTATACAGTCTTTTAAACAGCTTATGATATATATATATATATATATATATATATATATATATATATATATATATATAGTGTAGATGAAGCCAATTAAATTCTACTTATTAATAAATAACTTTTTACACACAAACTACATCTTAACTGCAAACACCTTGCACATCAATTCTTATTATCATTATTATTATTATTATTATTTCTACAATGAAACGGGGTCGGGTCGAAGAACGGGTGAGAGATCTTCCCCCAATATATATATATATATATATATATATAAAATAAACGAGTAACAACTCATGCACACACACACACACACACACACACACACACGATGAAAGGCAGAAGCTAAATCAGTTCGAATCGTGTCCCTAGAGACCTTTTTCGGTCGAGGGATTATCCTTCTACAAGCTATTCGAGCAGAAATCACCACTGACTTCAGATATTAATATTGTCATTGTTATTACTTCTACAATGAAAATATTTACGCGTAATTTGTATGGTGTCATATAGAAATATAATGATATATATATATATATATATATATATATAGTGTAGATGAATCCAATTAAATTCTACTTATGGCAGAGTTTGTTTCTAGTGAGAAAGGAAAGCCTATGTTCTTAGTGAATGGGTTTTATATGTAAGAGATCAGCAAAGCCCAGCTGTTCATCATTCCACATAATAAAATAAAGTGGTTGGCAGATAAACGGGTATCCTACGTGTCCTAGTGGTTAAGACGCTGGGGCTGTTGATGGTTCCACGTTAAACTGTAGGTCTAAGGTGGTCATTACACATAATAAAAGAAAGTGGTTGGCAGATAAATGGGTACCCTACGTGTCCTAGTGGTTAAGACGCTGGGCTGTTGATGGTTCGGAGTTAAACTGTAGGTCTAAGGTGGTCATTCACATAATAAAAGAAAGTGGTTGGCAGATAAATGGGTACCCTACGTGTCCTAGTGGTTAAGACGCTGGGCTGTTGATGGTTCCACGTTAAACTGTAGGTCTAAGGTGGTCATTACACATAATAAAAGAAAGTGGTTGGCAGATAAATGGGTACCCTACGTGTCCTAGTGGTTAAGACGCTGGGCTGTTGATGGTTCCACGTTAAACTGTAGGTCTAAGGTGGTCATTACACATAATAAAAGAAAGTGGTTGGCAGATAAATGGGTACCCTACGTGTCCTAGTGGTTAAGACGCTGGGCTGTTGATGGTTCGGAGTTAAACTGTAGGTCTAAGGTGGTCATTCCACATAATAAAAGAAAGTGGTTGGCAGATAAATGGGTACCCTACGTGTCCTAGTGGTTAAGACGCTGGGCTGTTGATGGTTCGGAGTTAAACTGTAGGTCTAAGGTGGTCATTACACATAATAAAAGAAAGTGGTTGGCAGATAAATGGGTACCCTACGTGTCCTAGTGGTTAAGACGCTGGGCTGTTGATGGTTCCACGTTAAACTGTAGGTCTAAGGTGGAGTGGACAAAGAAAGTGGTTGGCAGATAAATGGGTACCCTACGTGTCCTAGTGGTTAAGACGCTGGGCTGTTGATGGTTCGGAGTTAAACTGTAGGTCTAAGGTGGAGTGGAACAAAGAAAGTGGTTGGCAGATAAATGGGTACCCTACGTGTCCTAGTGGTTAAGACGCTGGGCTGTTGATGGTTCGGAGTTAAACTGTAGGTCTAAGGTGGAGTGGAAAGCTTGACCTTCGTCAGAATGAACAATTCGGGCGGACCTTAGACCCACAGTTTAACGTTGAAACCGAATGTTATTTTTAAAATATAATTATGATATATTTCTTTATACCCTCTCGATTACATTAGTGACTAATGATGCGGGAAACTGAGTAAATGGAAATATTATTTTCTCGAAAACTATGGGTGATAGAAAACTTCTGAAACCATATTTGGAATCAATATCAAAAGTTCTATACGAATCACCAAATAATTTTCAAAGGAGAATAAGAGCATTAAATCTATTAGTGAAAATATAAAGATGCAATTACTCGTCCGTACCCGTTATAGCGGAATGGTACACGTCATAGCTCCACCCAGCTACATCGGCAGCCAATCACGACGAACATCTGGTCTTTTGGGCGGAGCTTGGCGAATGTGCATATAAAAGGGGATATTTTCAGTTGGGAGTAACAGTAGCTATTTTCGCATCAGTGAATAATCATTCCTCAACCATGGACCTGTACGTCTCCCCAGATTTGTATGAAGAAAGTGATACTGCAGCATTAACTGCATTAGTCTTTTTAGGCGATTGATCGTGACGACTTATTTTCAACGCAAACCGTAGAAGATATTTGCAGTGAAGCTCCTTACAATCCGACGCAAGGGACTACCATAGAAATGTAAGTGTCCATAATTCGATTTTATATATATATGGAGAGTTGTAGTATTTCGTCAAATAGATACTAGTCAAAAATGTCAATCAATGTTATTTCCCCATCATGCTAAAATCGAAATTGGTAATCGAACCAAAGATATCTTCACATAATGGGGATCTGTCTGTATACTCTGTATATGTTTTAAAAGCATTATTCCTTTAAGGTCCGATGAGGATTTGACACGTGTTATACAATCTTTTGAAGAACCTCGGAATATGGATGATATACTGATCAGTCAGCAGTGTCACACATCCTCCACCATGGACCTGTACGTCTCCCCAGACTTGTATGAAGAACGTGATACTGCAGCATTAACCGCAATTAGTCTTTTCAATGCGATTGATCGTGGCGAATTATTTTCAACGCAAACCGTAGAAGATATTTGCAGTGACGCTCCTTACAACCCGACGCAAGGGACTACCATAGAAATGTAAGTGTCTATAATTAGAATTTTATATATATATGGAGAGTTGTAGTATCTCGTCAAATAGATACTCGCCAAAAATGTCAATCAGTTATTTCCCCATTATGCTAAAATCGAAATTTTTATGGCGTTCACTCCTCGAACCAAAGATATCTTCACATAATGGGGATCTGTCTGTCTGTATACTCTGTATATGTTTTAAAAGCATTATTCCTTTAAGGTCCGATGAGGATTTGACACGAGTTATACAATCTTTTGAAGAATCTCGGAATAGGGAGGGTATACTGATCAGTCAACAATGTCACACCGAAATAATGTAAGTGTTTTTCGATCTTTTTGGGATAAGAAGACAATATATTTTCATAAATTTATTAAATGAAAGAAATCAGTACAATAAACGAATATACCGTTACAAATATACGAACAAAAACATTATAATATACAACGAGTACGTACAATTGGAAAACGGTTTTTTATCTGTCTGCATACCATTTCATCGTTTCGGCGAGTGTGACACGGGTCAAATAAATTTAAAAAATTTATAAATTCTTTATCATTTGACATATGCATGAGAAATGAGACACAGTACATTCCGCAAACATTAGTAAAATATCCTTGCATGCGAAATGGGGTCCACACAACTTCGGGAATATGTAACTGAGCGAGAAATTTTACAATAATAGGGTCACTCCAGGGTTGAGTACCGAGTGAATCAAAATAGTACAGGCGCTGTCTATTTTTAAAATAGACAGCGATCCAGTGAATCCCTTCATTACCGATGATGTCTGTGTTCACAATATACCGCATTCTCGCGTACTTGGCAAACTCAATGTTTCGCAAACACGCCGATAAATTTGGAACGTGTGACTCGCTCCATTACTTTCTGAAGTGTATTAGCATCCATTTTAAAAGTCAGTGATAACGCTTCTAAATCTATCTACTTCTATTAGGGCTTGCGATTCGAGATATACTAGTACACTAATAGGAGCGTCTATAGGCTTGGCGAATTCCAGCCGCACTGAGATGTTACCGCTCTGCTGTGGGGTTAAATGGGTATTTACGCTAGCAGATAAGTCAGGTGTAATGTCAAACGGGTAAAGGTTAAATTGATCAATGAATTCTTCCTGCGTTACCCCATTACCAAGCTCATCACAATCACCTGCAATATGGGTCAGATTACTATAGGCTCTGGCACAAAGAGGTAACACAGCGTCTGATGAATAGTCCGTACCCATTGTTCCACCCAAAGCAGTGCCATTAACGTATAGAGTTATATTTTTAAGTCCGAAATTCTCGAATTTAAAGGCACTCTTTTTATATTTTCCATTCACCGAAGCGTGGTCCTGCATGCCGATTAATATCCTTTTAGGAAGATTTCCCAGGGCAATGTTTTCTATCTGCTTCGATGCCAACCCTGCAGGAACCGTATATAGTTTGATCTGCACTCTGTTAATAGGATATTTCACTGTAGCGTTTAGTAAATTTTTCTCAATTTCTAGTTGTTTTGGTGAACTTAATTTCACTCGCCGTACGCGGAGGTATGTGTCCATAATGTGAACCACAACGGACTTTGCACCCTCTTCTTGATTCGCATCCAGATTTAAGCAGATCTCAGGACTCGTGCGGGTGAGCTTTATTTTCATATCCACCCCGTTCACAAGCAACTTCTCCTGGAAAGTGAAATCTGTGTGCAACCGTCCAAAACACTCGTATATTTTCTTTTTAGAATTTTTAAATTTGTCCTTTATACTATTTTCATCTTTAGTTTGATAATATCCCTCCGCACTTAAAAAGGTAGCCTTCGCTTCTTTGGAAAAGTTGAGGACATTTTCCAAATAGGCTCGTAGATGATAGTACCCCGTGCCTGCCGATATGTTGGTCTGATTTAAATATACGTCACACTGGTTGAATATGGCGTGCAGAAAGTTTGTTTCAGGGTATACAGCATATTTGTCATCGCAGACCGTTCCATCAGAATGGGCTATACGTAGCTTAGCGTACATGTGCACACAGCTTGGATCAAAAAAAAGTAAGGACCTGAGCTGGGTATCACGAATTCTATAGGTGCACTCGGGGAACTAATTGTGTTTAAAGGGTTAATTGTAATAAAGTCACTGTGCTCAATAGAAACTTGGGTTGGCGGGAGCTCAAAAAAGGACAGCTCCGATTTACAGCATTGTGAACTACATGGGTGGATGAAGCGTGCCATGGCGAAATAGTGACTCCTCTCTCGAGAGAAAAGAATCTTATACCAAGAAGCTCTGCAGAAATTTCTTCACTGTTTAATAGGGCTAACAATTCGCTTTCCATTCTTTTAAGTCTGCTTTTACGGGGATCTAGATACGTGTCTGGATTCCTTTGCAGTGAGGCGTACACCTCGTGGGGAATCACTACCACTTTCTTCATTACGAGCGAGTGCACGTATTATGTTCTTGTAGCGGCGTAGGCGAGCCTTCTGATGGGTTTTCATTGATACATTGCAATTTATAACGTTAAGACAGATTTCACAGATGCATTTTAAAAAGTCGGCATCGATATTTTTAATAAACATCTGCTGCATTGCCCGGGGCAGTCGATGATAGATTTTTATAATTCACGGTATTTCTTTAGTCTCTTTGTCATTCTGGAATATACACCGTTTCAGGCTCGTTTGGAAATATATTCGTTCGCAGAAGCACTCTAAACGTGTTTCGCGGATGAAGGTCGCAAAGCAAATATCCGTAACGCGTGCTTGTAGCTTCTTTATAAACTTCCAAAAACTCCTTACGCTGATTCGGAACATTTGATTGGCTAATACCCCAATTTGTGATACATCTCTACGTTGCGCGAATAAGACTAGATATTGCGTATTTAACGACACATCGCGCATGTATCTATTTTTGAAAAATAGATTCTGATTGATGAAGAACACGCTTATGTTAAGATGGTGGGAGAATACTGTAAATGTCTCGGCAAACGTTTTATCCATCTCCAACATGAGATCGTCAATTACAATGATTGTATGTTCATTTCCCTTTAACGAATTAACGTCATATACGCCTTTGTGGAACAAAATATCATCTTGGTACTCGTTGAACACTGATTGATACGTCGAATAGCACCATATAACTTATGCACAAATTTCGAGAACATCTCCCCCTTTTCTTTAATGATTTTAAGCATAAACACAGTTTTACCACATCTGTAGGTCCAGATATAATACATGTGGATGGGCTCGTGAATCTGAATTTTTCTCCAGAGTCCATTTCTAACACGTCACACTCCTAAGTGAGTCATTTACAAAATATTACAAATTTTGAGTGCTGATCCTTATATTTAATCTCCCACAGAACCGTGAATGACGATGAGGTAGAGCAGCCCATCATTACGGATGACCTCGACGACAGTGTAGTTGTGATCTCCTCCCCTGAACCCTCACCAGCGATACCGGTAACACGTCCAAAGCGGAGGTATGAGATGCCCACGTCAGGTATAAAGCGACCGAAATACGCGTCTGTTGCAGCGGTAATAGATCCCCAACCCTCAACCTCTTACGCAACAACACCCCCAGCAGCACCTAATATATCCCCTTATTCATCGCCGCCCCCCGTTCTGTTAAGTCTACAATAATAGAGCCCCAACCATCAACCTCCTACGCAACAGGGCCCCCATCAGCAGCACCTTCTGCTAATATATCCACTAATTCCGCCCCCTGTTCTGTTGAGGATGGTATAACGCTGGAATTGGTGCGATCCTCAGCCCCCACCCCAGCCTTGACTAGAAATCGGTATAGAGTCAGGGTCGACCCTAGAGTCATGTATAGCAGTGGAATTGAGCGCGGACTACGCCGGGTTGTAGAGCATATTATAGAGTTTGCTCTTCAGAATCGTGACGAGCGTGAAGTCAGGACGAGTCTGTCCTTTGGATTCGGGTCAGATGACGGTGATGTAGACGATTATTGGGTGATAGTGCCATTTAGACGTTTGGCGGCTGAAGATGTAGAATATATATTAGGGCGTATAATGCAAGCCGCCCAAAGTAGTATAGCCTTCAATATGGACAACTTCACGGTAAATATTGACCATGTATACCGTGTTCCGGGTCATAGTGCCATACCGTATACTCTTAACTTCAATTCTCAAGCTATTTATAGACGCCATATAAACGTCGATCGTGGTTGCGGCTTTATAGCAGTACTCTTAGCACGTATGTTTACTGTACAAAATACACGAACTCAAAAAATTTGGTTGCCTACAGTCGTGGAGCGTGCCCGTAAACTAGCTGTAGACTGTGAACTTGAATTTGACTGTAATATGGGTCTTGAAGAGCTGAGAAGGGTAGAACAGGAAATGAATGTCCGCATAGTTGTGTTTGGGTTGGATGATCGTCGTAGGACTGTGTATGTTTTTAAAGCTGTGTGAGAGATCGTACAAGGCCCTACTTATTTTAGGATTGTCAGGGACAACGTATCTCCCCATCCGTAATATAAGGTGGCTTTACGCGAGTTATGACAAAAGTCGAAAATATGGGAGACATCATGATTTGTGTAAGGGGTGCCTCGAGTTTGCGGATGATATAGTGAGACATTGTAAAGAATGTCACATGGTATGTGAGCAGTGTAAAAGCACCAAATGTGAAAGCCGTGTAGTTGAAGCTGAGAAGAGAGACTGTGATGTGTGTAGACGCACATTTTTCAATAATAGCTGTTTTGATTTCCATAAATCAATTGGCACGTGCAGGAAAATGAGAATCTGTGAATGTGGTATGTTTCACACAATGGATAATTGGGGAAAATTTAAGCACAAGTGTGACGTAATTCACTGTCCTACATGCCAGGAGGAATATAAGGCGGATGGAGTAAAGCATGTATTATATGAAAGATGCTAAGCCTAAAAATAACCCTTGTATAACTGTATACTATGATATAGAAACATATACGAACGCTGAAACCAAAGAGGTAATTCCACATTTACTTGTGAGCCAGACTATCTGTGATGAGTGTATGGATATCGAATGTGACGAGTGCCCCAAATGTGGTAAACGGACAAACGTTTTTAAAACGAATGTCAGCGATAGTCCTGTGAAACTATTTGTGTCCTATATTGTCAAGTTAGCCGACAAGTTCAAAAAAATGACTGTGTATATTCTCGCCCATAACGGGGCAAAGTTTGACACGCAGTTCCTTTATAAGGAGTTGCTTGAACACGAATCCTCTGAGATATTTACAGGTGATCCATTGAAAAGAGGCAACAAATTAATACAGATGCAGATAAGAGGCAATGTACAATTTAAAGATACTTTATTATTCACACCTTGTAAATTAGAAAAGCTACCCAAGGTGATGGGGGTAGCAGCTGAAGTTTCCAAAGGATACTTCCCATACACTTTCCTCACCAGCGAGACTTTAAACTACGTAGGCCTACCACCCCCCAAACATTATTTTGACTGTATGGATGAACGTGAAGACTTTGATCGATACTACGACAGTTTTAATGAAAGTAACCCTTATAATATAGCTGATGAATGTGAGCGTTATTGCGTGAATGATGTGCGCGTGCTTAGAGTATGTTTCCAGGCCTTTAGAAGGATGTACATAGCCCGTTTCAAATGCGATCCACTGCAAGTCGCAACCACCATCGCACCATTGTTTTACGGTGTTCAAGAATAACTTCATGCCGAAAGACACCTTAGCCATTATTCACCGAAACAATCCCCGCAGTTACGGGCACAAGGCTATTTACTGGCTCATACACCTCCAGCAACAGACAGGTGTATACATAAAGCACGCCCGCAACACGGGTGAAGTACCCATTAAGATTAATGGACGTGTTTTTTGGGTTGATGGTTAAGTGAAAACCGTGTCACTGGTGTGAAGACTGTGTACTCCTTTAACGGTTGCTGGTGGCATGGATGCCCCCGTCCTGAGTGCGGAGTCACCGGAGATATCCACGGTAGGTCTCCTGCCGACTGTCTTGCATCGACCCGCACCCGCGATCAACTTATAGGATCACAGTTCACTCACAAAGTCTTGTGGGAGCATGAATATGATGCACGGATGGAGACAGACGAGGTGTACCGTGAGGAAATAAAAGCGATCAAGCGTTCAATGGTGCTGGATCCTCTCAAATGTGGTGATAGCTTGTTTGGAGGACGTACAAATCCTTTCAGACTATACTTCCCACCTACGGAGGGCGTGAAGCTCCATTACTACGATTTCTGTTCTTTATACCCATACGTGATGAAGAGCATCCGTACCCCGTGGGCGCTCCTGAGAAACTGGTGGGACCTAGCCTACCATCCATCAATGAATTTTCAAAAAATTTGAATGATCGTTACTTTGGGATCTCTTTCGTAGACGTACTCCCCCCACGCAATTTATGGATGCCGATCTTACCTGTCGTTATCGACGACAAGCTCATGTTTCCCCTGTGCGTGAAGTGCGCGGAAGAGGATAACGGCGAATGTAACCATATACCCCACCAGCGTAAGATCAGAGGCGTATATACAAGTCCTGAGTTGGCCCTAGCCGTGCGCCATGGTTATAGAATACTGAAGATACATGAGGTGTGGAGGTTTCAGAAGCTACCCAACCTTTTCACACCATATATAAACACCTTTTTGAAGGATAAGGTTGAGGCATCAGGGTATCCGCGAGGAGTTGATACCGAAGATGAAAAGTCTGCCTATATTCAACGTTACCGCGACCGCGAAGGTATACAACTTGATCGTGTCCAAATTGTAAAGAATCCTGGCAAGCGCTTTAGTGCAAAGTTGTGTCTAAACAGTCTATGGGGAAAATTTGCGCAGAATACCGGCAGAGGGAGCATTCATTTGGCACAAAGTTATAGCGATGTCTGGGATTATGCCAATGCCCCCGATAAAGAGGTCATGGAGATCGTAAATGTAGGTAATACTTACGTAATAAAGTACAACAACACTGAATTTGCCACAGATACCTCAAGGGTTACAAACATACCTGTGGCCAGCTTCACAACAGCCTACGCCCGTATAAAACTTTGGGGTCTATTGCATTCTCTTGGGCGGAGAGTATTGTATGCCGATACAGATAGCGTGATATTCACAGAGAGGGAGGGTGAATACATGCCCACTATTGGGGAGTTCCTCGGCGAGCTCACTGATGAGATCAAGGATGAGTATGGGGACAACGCATACGCCGACTCTTTTGCCTCAACAGGACCTAAGACTTATGGGGTACGGGTCAGGGTGGGGGAGGAAATGAAATATATCGTGAAGGCAAAGGGTATTACGCTCAACCATGCGAATCGGGAGGTTGTTAACTTTGAGTCGTTGAAGGATCTAGTATGTTTGGATGAACAACCTCCCCAACTAATTGTAGGCACCCACAATTTTCGGGCGCAGAAGCTGGGGGGCGTGAAGGAACTTAGGGGTACGATGGTGTGCCGTAACACCTATAGGAAACGTTACCAGTTACCTGGTACCTATGATACCGTACCCTTTGGATACCAATGATGCTTCTAACTCACACGTCTTGTATATAATCGTATCTATTTGTAATATATATATTATATATAACTTGAATATCTCGTTTATTAAATCGTATTTGTAAATATATATAACTTGAATATCTCGTTTATTAAATAAATCATGTTTCAAATAGCGTTTCACTTTCTCCTTTGTGTGTGTGTGTGTGTGTGTGTGTGTGTGTGTGTGTGTAGGTGAAAGTTCTAAGCTCCGCCCACTGTAAGACCGTGAGTCATGCTACTATCTGGGAATCCCTGCGTGGTCAGTCGACCGCAGTAAGCCCGAGAGATCAGACGTGTATTCAGATCAGACGTGTATTCAAATGGCTACCTTTAATATTGCTTGTACAACGTTTACGAAATGGTATTCAGTAAAGTGCCAGGATGTGGTGGATACCGAAAAACTTCCTATTCATCCCTCCTATGCCTCTTTTAAAAACACATTGGATTGTGCGAAGTTCCAAGATGTACAAATACTCTACGGATGTTCTGGTGAGACCGTTGAAGGCTTTCGTTGCACAGACGATGTGCTGAAGTATACTGCAGAGCTAAACTTTATAAAGTCTCACATACACCGTGAAGTAAAAGAAACAACGCGTGCAGAAGAGAAGCAGCAGGTATGGATAATGAGTCTTGCTGATGGGTGGTGTGACAAGCGGTATTACGTCATGCTACACCATGTCGATTACTCATACCCTACGACTGGAAATGTGAATCTCGTGATCATGGACAATCTTAAGTATTTTTATCACTATATTAACGTATATCATGATGAGGTTCGTAGTGAGGTTGTGGCTAGTGCCCTGCGTGAATTTTTAACAGAGTTTAGAGACGAGTATCGTTTGATGGGCAGAAAGGAAAAATATGAACATATGTTCCTCTCAAATAGTGCGCCGGAGTGTGGAGATATTTAGTAAAACGTTCCTAGTTCTTATCCAAAATGTCTGGTGCGTAGGCTGGTAGTGATATTCTTGTACCGGTACAACAATTCGACTCGCGGAACAAGCCCATTCACGTATCATCGAGTCAGCCGCCCGTCGAACCATTCCTGCCTACCTGCGTGCCTCACACGGCTCATAGTTATCTCAGAGCTTGAGCCGAGTGGACGTGCGCTCCTCGAATACGATGGAACTTCCTTTGAGCAGCATTCTCAACGCCTCGTACGATGTGTCCGTGACGAAATCGTTGCGCGTGTTCAGGCGTAATTCCGGTACCATTAGCTATGTACTGGAAACGGAATGTAGACCGACAAACAAACGGGTTTATTTAAGTATCGAGGAGATGAATAGAATCTTTGTGATAGTTGAGAAGTGGAGTGAAGATCGTTATAAAATACCTGCTAACGTAGGTACAAGAAGAGAGCAGATTAGTGACGCACCCTCATACGCCGTTGTATGTACGTTGTGTATAAATAACGATCGGCCGTGCATTGATATACGGTTGATGTGGAAGAATGCTTCTGATAATAACGCTCTTATTCCTACGCGAAACCGTTTCATCCTCGACAGAATGTTTGAAATCGTCGGATTCCGTAAACTGAAACCTATATTAGACGCGCGTGTTACGGATGTTTATTTTGATACAGTACTTGAATACGCATACACCGCTCTGCTCGATGGGTTTACCGAGTGTAGGGCTGGTGAGAATGGTCTAGTGCTGGATGTTTATTTAAAAAGTTTAGACTCTTTGAAATACCATGAACTTTGGTACAAAGCAATTGATCGGTACAAGGCTGAGCTCACCTACACCGTTCACCCTGAAGAACTATTTCTTTATATAACGCGCAGTTGTCGTAACGATTTAGAAGATTATTTCAATTGCCGCTATGTTGAGTGAGTTCACGATTGAAAAGCTCGAGTCGGTAGAAATAAACCCTCGATTGGAAAAGCGTTCTTATAAACTTGTGTTTAATAATGTAGCTAACGATGAACTCTTTGTGCGTGCTTTTGATTGTATTCTAGACGTATTTAAAGATGACTTACCAACCGGTTGTAAAGTGGGAACAAAAATAGTACTGAACGATATGAAAGCCCTTCATATCGAATACAGGTTTCCCTATACTTTAAGCGGTGAAATATTATTAAGCCGCATATACTGCGTAATGCAGAGCAATAATGATGTAATTGTAAACTCGATTAAGACCGAGTTTAGTATTTTGAAAAAAAAGTGAATTGTATTTATATTTTGCTTGACATTTCTCCTGTACTGATTATACGCATATTTCTATTGAAATGTATATTTATTTGAAAAGTATATTTATTTTATAAATATATCTCCATAATTGTGTGTGTGTGTATATTTCTCCTGTACTGTTATGTACATATTTCTATTGAAGTGTATATTTATTTGAAATGTATATTTTATTTTATATATATCCATAATTGTGTGTATATATTTCTGTTATATGCATATTCCTCAAATGTATATTTATTTTCTATATATTTATAATAAAAAGAATGATGCAATGTTGTTTATTGTTATGCCTTCTACTACCGGTATTCGAAATATAATAATGTATACAGTGGTATTGCGGTATCTGGCAACATTTAAGCCTTCTAAGCCAACTGGCTGATTAGAGTCTATAATAATGTATACAATAATACTGCTAAAGAGGTATCTGGCAACTCAAGCCATTTACAGCCAACTGGCTGATTAGGCGTATATAATAATGTATACAATAATACTGCTAAAAGAGGTATCTGGCAACTCATTTACAGCCAACTGGCTGATTAGGAGCCTATAATAATAATAATGTATACAATGGTACTGCTAAAAAGAGGTATCTGACAACCATTTACAGCCAACGGCTGATTAGGAGTCTATAATAATGTATACAATGGTATCGCGGTATCTGGCAACTCAAGCCATTTACGCCAACTGGCTGATTAGGAGCCTATAAAACAACGCCAACTCGGCTGAAGTCTTAATGTGCACTTGGCTCCTGCCAGGTGAACACCTCTCCTCCTTTCTCTCCTCCTCTCTCTCCTTTCTCTTGGGGGATAACGCCGCCTCAAGTTTTCCCCCCACCCCCTTTGCAACAACCCCCACCCCTTTGCAACAACCCCCTCCCCTTTTGCAACAACCCAACCCCCTTTGCAACATTACATAATAACCTGCAACATTCTTGCACTCTCCCCTTTTGCGGCTATACTACTGACGTTCAGTCACGAACGATGGGGAGAAATCTCCAGCTGCGAAAATATTTCTGCTGTATGGATGTGTTCGTTCTTACATTTTGGTTGTAACAGTGTTACAACCAACCCTAAGAGCAGTATGAGAAAACAACTCAATGTTTAACCATCACAACCAAAACGTGCGATATTCAGTTTACAACAGAAAATTCTTAATAACATGATATTCGTTAATAATATTAACAATATATGAAAGATTGAAATTTTACTTACATTAGGTATAAAACAACCTTTTGCATCCAATTATTCAATAACCTCGTGTACAGTGTTCACTGTGCGACGATGGAAGACTAATCTACGCATGCGCACATAGAAAAATTACGCCATCTATTGAGAAATGACTAAATTATTGTTTGTGTTACAATCAACCCCTGTTACTTCTAACCCAGATCTCCCCTACTATACAGTATATTTCCATTAATATTACCGATCATGTTACTCTTATTACTGTTTAGTTTAACAGTAAATTTACTTATTAACAGAATCTATCTATACGTTTACTGTCCACTTGAATTCGTCTAAAACTCGTTTCATCATCGAAGCAACTCGTTAGCATCACGCATCGATCTGTGCAACTGATCACGAGTTTAAAGGCGTGATGCAAAAACTGACCAACAAGCATTTATAAACAATGTGACGTCACAAAAAAGAGCTGTTTAGGTCAGTAAAATAGGAGAAATAGCTTTATTATGGTTCGTTGACCGTTTAGTCCTACGTCCAGAGGTTAGATAGTTTATTGATCCGTTCAACACTTATCCCAAAGGATGGTTAGTTGATTGATCCGTTTAACAGTTTTCGGCCAAAGGATGGTTAATTGGCTGTTCTGCTTAACGTCCTTTGTTGAAATGTTGGTTGGTTGATCCATTTAACGTCCTTCATCCAAACGTTGGATGGTTGGTTGGTTGATCCGTTTGACGTTCCTCGCCAAAGGTTGGTTAATTAGTTATTCCGTTTAACGTCTCCCCTTCATAAGTTGGTTGATCTGCTTAACGTCTTTCGTCGAAAGGTTGGTTGATTGATCACTTTGATATCCTTCATCCAACAGTCGGTTTTCAGTTGATCTTTTTAATGTTCTTCATCCAAAGGTTGGTTAGTTTGTTGATTTCTATAAAGCTATTGGTCCCAACCTTTGTTACTTGATTTGTAATGTCTTTTGTTGAAAGATTGGTTAGTTGGTTGATCCGTTTTTCGTCCTTCGTTCAAAAGTTAGTTGATTGGGTAATTCGTTTGAAGCTCTTTATTCAAATGCTGGTTGGTTGGTTGTTTCGTTGATCCATTGAACGTCCTCAGTCAACACTTGGTTGAGTGGTTGATCCATTTACTGTCCCTCGTTTGAAGGTGAGTTGATTTGTTGATCCGCTCAACGTCCTTCGTCCATAGGTTGGTTAGTTGTTTTATCCGTCTAACGTCCTCCGTTCGAAAGTTGGTCAGTTGTTTCATCAGTTTAACTTTATCTCACTGAGATCACTGTGACGGGCAGTAATACCACTAGTTGAACGAATATGTTCCCTTCAAAAGTTGAACTGACTTGAGCCGAATGCATCACGTGCAGCGGATTCGGCACTACAACCCCTCTCCATTTCTCAAACTGGCTTGGGGCAGTCCATAGTTGGGTTTATGATTATTATACAGGGTGGTCAAGAAATTACTTCAAAAAATGTATTATGTGAGATCTAAAATAAAATTCAATGTATTTATTTTATATTGTAGGTTGTGAAACACATCCATATAATATTTGAACAGTGGCTTCAATTAAGATTTACTAAGGTTTATGAATGTTTAACTAGAGAAAAGTTAACCAGGCAAGAATCCTGCTGGAATCAAAAGAAAGAGAGTGGAGGCGAAGTTAGGCAACTACGGAGATAATGACAGGAAAGCAATAAAAGAAAAACTGGAGGGTATCGATAGGGAAATACAAGCCCTGATTAAGGACCATACAGAGAGGGAAGAGGAAAAGGCGGTAGAAGCAATAAAGGAAAATCCAAAATACTTCTATAGCTATGCAAAAAGGAAAATAAAAACGCGCGCCGCTATTGGGCCCTTAAGAACGAGAAATAATGAACTAACCGACGATCCAAAAGAAATATCTGATACATTGAGAGCTCAATATGAATCAGTTTTCAGTACCCTAAAAAGTGACAAAGCGATACCTGACATAAATGCATTCTTTGAAGAGGAATTGCAAGGAGAGTATATAACAGACTTCGATTTTACCCCAGAAGATGTAGCGAGAGCTATAGGACAAATGAAACCACATTCAGCTGCAGGTCCGGACAATTGGAACGCATTATTGATTAAAAACTGTAAAAATGAAATAGCTACACCTTTATACTGGATATGGAGAAGATCCCTAGACACTGTGGAAATACCGAACATCTTGAAAAGAGCAAACATTGTCCCTATATATAAAGGAGGGGACAGATCTCAAGCAAAGAACTATAGACCAGTGTCATTGACGTCCAACCTCACCAAAGTGTTTGAAAGAATAGTTAGACAGAAAATTTATGATTTCCTGGAGACACGGGAAAGATTCAACGAAAATCAGCATGGATTCCGATCAGGTAGATCATGCCTATCACAACTAATAGAACACTACAACAATATCCTAGATGCATTGGAAGGCAATGACAACTACGATGTTATACACACAGATTTTGCTAAAGCTTTCGACAAATGTGACCATGGTATAATAGCACATAAAATGAAATATATGGGAATAACAGGCAAAGTGGGAAAATGGATCTACAACTTCCTCAGAGAACGTCTGCAGGTCGTCAAAATTCAAGGTATATCATCATCAGAATCGGAAGTACGCAGCTCAGTACCACAAGGGACAGTATTGGCCCCACTCCTGTTCATTATCATGCTAACAGACATAGACAGCCTAGTAAACAGCAACAGTATAAGTAACATCCTTTGCAGACGATACAAAGATCAGCAGAAAAATCAGCGATGTACATGACGTGGAGGCCTTGCAGAGGGACACGAACAAAATATACAGATGGTCAGAAGACAACAACATGTCATTTAACACCGAGAAATTTCAGCTCTTGAGATATGGTAGAACAGAAGAACTTAAACAGACTGCATATTATGCTCCAGATGGACAGGAAATTCAGAGAAGCACGAAAGCGATCGATCTCGGAATAATAATGACCGATGATGCGAAATTCGAAACACAAAATCAGGTAGAGATAAATAAAGCAAAAAGAGTCGCTGGACAGGTACTAAGAACGTTCAAGAGAAAGGACAGGACAGTAATGATTCCCCTGCTAAAAACACTGATTATACCAAAACTTGAATACTGCTCAGTTTTGACGTCCCCATATAAAAAGGAAGAAACTAATAAACTAGAAGAAACGCAAAGGCATTTCACAGCCAAGCTTGATGGCTGCAAAGAACTCAACTACTGGGAAAGACTACATAACTAAATCTGTACTCTCTGGAAAGAAGAGAGAGGTACACCATAATCTACATATGGAAAATGATCGAAAAACTGGTACCAAAACCTACAACTAAACCCAATTACCATTCAAACAACAATGGAAAATAGGAAAGGCAGAATGTGTAGTGTTCCCAAATTAAAGGCCCGACAAGGGACCTCCTCAACTCTGAAGGAAAATAGCTTGGTTGTCAGGGGGCCAAGACTTTTCAACCAGCTTCCATAGGACCTCAGAAACGTAACGGGGGTCAAAGTTGAAGTCTTCAAGAGAAGACTGGGTGCCTGGCTCAGGACGGTACCAGATGAACAGGGCGTGCCTGGCTAAGGACGGTACCAGATGAACAGGGCGTGCCTGGCTATGTACGGTGGAGAGCGCAAGAAAGCAACTCGCTTCTCCACAAAGCCAGACCTAGAGGCGGGGCCACCAGCTTGACCTCCGTATGAAGAGAGACCAACGCACGAAACAACATAAGGTAAGGATAAGGTATATATATATATATATATATATATATATATAATATATATATATATATATATATAATATATATATATGGGATTGAGCTCAGAATGGTCCCCATGTTTTGGTTTTTGGCTAAAAATACAATAGTTACCCCATTTTCTTTGATGTATTCAATCCGACGTGAATGCAACGAGTTTCTTGCATATATTGAGGTTCTGAATATAGTAGGCTAGGCGTAGCTGTAAACCCTAGATCCTGTCCCAAAGCTGGATCCTATCTGCTTTGCAGATAGCCGGTGAGGGAAGCTATATTTTTGGGGCCTCTTTGCGAGTGACCCGTTGCCCACGTCAGGCTAGCATTATGAAAAAGAAAAAACTATAGTGTTTGTCATTTACCATTACTTAGTCGGGCTATAGTGGATTTAATTTTCCCAGAAGAGTTCCTTGTTCCATGCACGGTCTGTGTGTATCATGAAAAAACCTCAGGGGACCATTCTGAGTTCAATCCCATATATATATATATATATATATATATATATATATATATATAGAGAGAGAGAGAGAGAGAGAGAGAGAGAGAGAATTGATTACCCAAACACATCCCATTGCATGTAATTACACATGAGCACAAATATATGACTTCACCCACGCAGTGTATGAAATTTGTTGCATGTTTATGTAAACATGATTATAAGTGCATAAACATGTAATTATGAGTTTAATAATTCCCAAAACGAATATCGTGTTTTTCATGGAAATTTTGTTCGCTAAATATAATAGAAAAAGAGTTAGTTTTAAATACAGAGTAGACAATCTCTTTATACGCACTGTGTGTGGGTGTGTATGCGCGCGCTCACGCCGACGTCAAATGAGCATAAGTGAGATCGGGTGTGTGATAATTCACAGATGTAAAGAAGTATCATTTTTTTTCAGTGAGGTAAAACTTTTGGTACCTCAAAACATTTAAAACTTTATATAACAAGAAAGATATGTTAGTCCTAATCTTGTTAGGTTACGCTACGTTTGGTTAGTTAAGTAAGTTAAGTTTAGGTTAAATTATGTTAGCGTGTACCTCACTATTTAGGGACTTAACAGAAAACACCCTTCGAACCCTCAACTGCATCCTAAACACTTATTACGCCCCTCTCAGTTCGATGGCACTGAGGTTAGGTTAGGTTAATTAGCTTTATAGATATATGGATTTAAAAAATTAAGTACCTTGCTTATATAGAGATTCGAACGACTGTGTGTGTGTGTGTGTGTGTGTGTGTGTGTGTGTGTGTGTGCAACTGGGCATAAGTGAGGTCGAGTGTGAGATAATTCCAGTGCTGGGATTAGCGGCGCCAAGTTCTTAAAGAAAGTCAATCGCTCATTTTTCAAAACCACTTGTATAATTTGAATAGAATTTATTCTTCCGTTAGTTTGGTTTCCCTGTTAATGTATACGAAAGGAACTCGACTCCATCATAAAAATATTTTCATTCTTGTAGACTATGACGTCACATTTTTGTAGACTATGACGTCACACTTTTGTACCTTAGCAACCAATTATATGAAAGTATATATATGTAAGTAAATTACGGAAGGCAGAACATAGTATATAAATTGGGGGTGGTTTTACAAAAAATTAGCGACAAAATTAGCGTTAGCGTTAGCGGCGCTAACCTTAGGAGTTAGCGGGCACAGCAGTGGATAATCCACGGGTGTAGTGGGGTAAATGTTTTTGTGAGGTAACACTTTTGGTACCTCGGAACGTTAAAAAATTGATATGAAAACCTAAACATTTTTATTGTCTGAAAAAAGATACGTTAATCCTGATTAGGTTAGTTTACGATAGGTTAGGTTAGTTAAAGTTCGGTTAGGTTAAGTTAGGCTAGGTTAGCGAGTACCTCACTATTTAATGACATAACAGAAATTCTCATGTGAACCTTCATTTGCATTCCAAACACTTATCACTCCCCTTCTCGACTCGATAGCACTAAGGTTAGGTTAACTATTTATAGAAAGCCGGTACCTCACTTATGTGGAAATGCATATATATATATATATATATATATATATATATATATATATATATATATACACCTGACATATATATATATATATATATACCTGACATAAATGCATTCTTTGAAGAGGAATTGCAAGGAGAGTATATAACAGACTTTGAGTTTACACCAGAAGATGTAGCGAGAGCTATAGAACAAAAGAAACTACATTCAGCTGCAGGTCCGGACAATTGGAACGCATTATTGATTAAAAACTGTAAAAATGAAATAGCTACACCTTTATACTGGATATGGAGAAGATCCCTAGACACTGGGGAAATACCGAGCATCTTGAAAAGAGCAAACATTGTCCCTATATATAGGAGGGGACAGATCTCAAGCAAAGAACTATAGACCAGTGTCATTGACGTCCCACCTCACCAAAGTATTTGAAAGAATAGTTAGACAGAAAATTTATGATTTCCTGGAGACACGGGAAAGATTCAACGAAAATCAGCATGGATTCCGATCAGGTAGATCATGCCTATCACAACTAATAGAGCACTACAAAAATATCCTAGATGCATTGGAAGGCAATGACAACTACGATGTTATATACACAGATTTTGCTAAAGCTTTCGATAAATGTGACCATGGTATAATAGGACATAAAATTAAAGACATGGGAATAACAGGCAAAGTGGGAAAATGGATCTACAACTTCCTTAGTGATCGTCTGCAGGTCGTCAAAATTCAAGGTATATCATCATCAGAATCGGAAGTACGCAGCTCAGTACCACAAGGGACAGTACTGGCCCCACTCCTGTTCATTATCATGCTAACAGACATAGACAGCAGAGTAAACAGCAATAGTATAGTAACATCCTTTGCAGACGATACAAAGATCAGCAGAAAAATCAGCGATGTACATGACGTGGAGGCCTTGCAGAGGGACACGAACAAAATATACAAATGGTCAGAAGACAACAACATGTCATTCAACGCCGAAAAATTTCAGCTCTTGAGATATGGTAGAAAGAAGAACTTAAACAGACTGCATATTATGCTCCAGATAGACAGGAAATTCAGAGAAGCATGAAAGCGATTGATCTCGGGATAATAATGACAGATGATGCGAAATTCGAAACACAAAATCAGATAGCGATAAATAAAGCAAAAAGAGTCGCCGGACAGGTTCTAAGAACGTTCAAGAGAAGGGACAGGACAGTAATGATTCCCCTGCTAAAAACACTGATTATACCAAAACTTGAATACTGCTCAGTTTTGACGTCCCCATATAAAAAGGAAGAAACTAATAAACTAGAAGAAACACAAAGGCATTTCACAGCCAAGATTGATGGCTGCAAAGAACTCAACTACTGGGAAAGACTACGTAAACTAAATCTGTACTCACTGGAAAGAAGAAGAGAGAGGTACATCATAATCTACATATGGAAAATGATCGAAAAACTGGTACCAAACCTAAAACTAAACCCAATTACCATTCAAACAACATTGGAAAATAGGAAAGGCAGAATGTGTAGTGTTCCCAAATTAAAAGCACGACAAGGGACCTCCTCAACCCTGAAGGAAAATAGCTTGGTTGTCAGGGGGCCAAGACTTTTCAACCAGCTTCCATAGGACCTCAGAAACGTAACGGGGGTCAAAGTTGAAGTCTTCAAGAAAAGACTGGATGCCTGGCTCAGGACAGTACCAGATGAGCCGGGCGTGCCTGGCTATGTACGGTGGAGAGAGCAAGAAAGTAACTCGCTCTTCCACCAGGCCAGACCTAGAGGCGGGGCCACCAGCTTGACCTCCGTGTGAAGAGAGACCAACACACGAAACAACATAAGGTTCATAAGGTAAGGTATATATATATAGGTGTGTGTGTGTGTGGTGTGTGTGTGTGTGTGTTGACTCATCTATTACATTTCAATCTACGTAAGTGGCACGATCACACGCATACAGTATGACACTGATGAATGGGGTATACGAATGGGTATTGAACATCGTACGTTGTACAAACCCAATAATAATTCACTGGTCGACAAAATCGAACCCTTTTCTCTCATCAAAGATGTATACACACTTTTCTAGACCAGGTTTGTACGCTGATTCCAAATCTGTTTTCGGTTTTCCTCTAGCACATCTAGTTATCGAAATATGACTGGTGTTAATTTCACCACAATTTATCTTAAAGTACGACTTTATTCATAAAAAGAAATGTACACCAACCTGAAAACGTTGCGAGTACGATTTTCTTTTGTAAACCTTGTCTGGATCGTCGCGGTACAACACCCAGCAGTCGTCTGCCAGCATATTTTCGTTCCAGAAACCATGGTAGCGAATTTCCATTGACTGGATGTCTTGATGGAAGCGTTCTCCCTGTTCGTCACTCACCGCGCCAAAGTTTTCGGGAAAGAAATCTAGATGCGAATGTAAAAAATGTATTTTCAAGGACATGCGACAGCCCATTTCTTGATATGCATCGAGCAGTTTCTGAATTCCATCTTTGTATGCGGGAGACTCGTGATTATCGAAGAAGTTTCCACAAATCCATTTGAAAGCCTGCCATGCTTTTAGTTCTAAGGCAGTGGTTCTTAACCAGGGGGGCGCGCCCCCCTAGAAACAGGAATTTCTCTAATTGTATTTGTTATTCTCTTAACGAGAGCATGGGCTAATATTGAGAAGTTATTGAGAATGTTATTTTGATTGAAGGGGGGCGTGGAGGGAAGGACCAATTCCTAGAGGGGCATGGTAGTAAAAAGGTTAAGAACCACTGTTCTAAGCATTGAAGCTTTCTTCAAAGCCCTCATCCTGCAGAACCTCCCTGATTTGGGGCCCCACAAAGATTTTCACTTTTAATTTCGTGGCACTGATGTTTTCAAATTTCTCAACAAGGTATCGAAACCCTCTCGAATTCGCTTTACCCATCGCTTTCACAAAATTTTTCATTAAGCCGAGCTTAATGTGGAAAGGTGGCAGGAAAATCTTCTTTGGATCAACTAAAGGAACACACTGGACACTGCCCGTTCTGGCTCGTATGTGCTTCTTTGATGCCAGTCACGCCTGATGTAATGATCCGTGGTAGCACGGCTGTCCCATAGGCATAGGAAACAACAGTATTTCATGAACCTTCCTTGCGTGCCCATTAACATACCAATGACTTTGAAATCACCGCAGATATTCCATTGATGAGTGCTGTATTGGATCGCTTCGAGTAGTATATTCATGTTATCGTACGTCTCCTTTAGATGAACGGAGTGGGCGATAGGGATGGACGGCTTTAAGTTCCCGTTATGTAGGAGAACCGCTTTCAAGCTTCGTTGTGAGGAATCAATGAAGAGGCGCCACTCAGATGGTGTGTGTACCTGTGACAAGTTCTCGAAAAGTCCATTGATATCATAGCAATAGCAGAGCGGACCGTCTACTGTAAATCATGGTTTCGTTTTCGATAGTGACACACACGGACGTTCTTCTCAAGTAAGTGTTTCTGCTTGAGTTTCAAGGAGAGAAGTTCTGATTTCTCTTTGGAGAGGTCTAGGTCTCTAATGAGGTCATTCAACTCGTTTTGGGTAAGCCTCTCCGGCTCCGATTGCTCTTCGTCAGGTGTGTAGTCAAGATCGGCCGAAGGTCCCGCAGCTCAGCCAATCGCACCTTCGTCAGATTCCCTTTCGTCTTCTAAAGAATCGAGTCCATGCTGTGGAGGTACCGGAATCGGCATCGTGTCATCGTGAGGGATCGGTCTGATCGCGGAGTCGACGTTCGGATAAACGATGTTATGCTTGCTCTTCACGGAGAATCCAGTTATGTTAACATTGCAAAAGTAACAATCACCATGATGGTCTCTCGGCTCCCTCCATATCATGGGTATAGCGAACGGCATCGACTTTTCCCTTTGGTTCAACCAGTCACGTAATCCATTCGAACAAGCGGTACAGATAACATGTGGCACCCACGCCTTATCTTGGTTGCCTAGTGGACAGCCGAAGTATAACCGGTAAGTTTTCCGAAGATCCATCGTGATTGTACGCCTTTGTGATTTAGTCGCGAAGGAGACGCGCACGTAACAGAAATTATCGGGGTGATTTTAACACTTTCGAGGCATGATAATTGATGAATGGGTTGATGTAAATCACCTAAAAAAATAAAATGTGTAAGTGGGCGACACAAAACAAAACGCAACACAACACACAACTAGACATGTGACTGTTACGCCAAAGAATAAAAGGGTGTACATGTGCAACGTTTGCAAATTTGTGGCCAGCAACTGCTCTCACCTAAAATACCACAAGACAACCTGTGGAAAGCCTAAGTTAAAATGACAAAATGCCATAAATGAGGGTACAGAAACGGTAAAGCAAAAACCTACACCTAAACAACAACAACAAAATACTCCGTTACATGTATAAAGGACGCATATTATATATTGTATATATACAGTATATATTATTATATATTATATTATATATAGTTATATGCATATTATATATTGTATATATAGTATTATATTATATTATATATAGTATTATATATAGTTATATGCATATTATATATTGTATATATATAGTATTATATATATTATATTATATATAGTTAGATGCATATTATATATCGTATTATATTATATATATATATAGTATATTGTATTTATTATATATATTATGATCGGTCTCATCTCGAAAACTAGACGTGCTAGAGGAAAACCGAAAACAGATTTGGAATCAGCGTCCCAACAGCTATCTAGCCCATCCATAATTATATTTGATGAAAAATACTTGTTGGCCAGTGACATATGTAATCATTCGCGAGGGTCAGAAACTGGCGCAGCGCTCAAACCAACTAATGCGGCTCATTGCACTAACTCCCGTATTATTATTACCAGCATCATTGGGGGTTCGAACTCCCAACCTCAGTGTCTTCACATCACTTACAGGAAAACGGTGTTACCCACTGAGACTGAGCTTCAGACGATGGCATATATACACCCAGTACCAGACTTGCATGTTACGAATAATGAATTATAAATCCAAAACATGCTTTGTATTCTATATAAACATGCTGTGGATAATGAAAGTTTTTATTTTTATCCAAGGTTTAATTTATTAAAAAGTATTTTAAACTTTAAACTTTTACTGAAAGTATATTTTAAGAAAAATTGGTTAGCTTCCGCCCGAATTGTTCATTCTGACGAAGGTCAAACTTTTCACTCCACCTTAGACCTAGAGTTTAACGTGGAATCCGAACCACGCCCCATCAGCAGCAGCCCAGCGTCTTAACCACTAGGGTACCCATTTATCTACCAACCACTTTCTTTATTGTGTGGAAGGATGAACAGCTGGGTTTTGCTGCGCGCCGGCTGCCGTCGGGTCTCGAACCCGGGGTTGATGGTTTCGTAGTCAGCGACGCTAACCACTACACCACTGCTGAAATATATATACATATACACACATATAAATGAGTCTGATAATAATAATAATAATAATAATAATGATTGGTTTTTTTTAACCTCTTTTGTAACAGCAAAAGTCATGTGACAGAGGGCACTTTCAGCTCTACCTCCCGAGAATCCAACCGAGAACCTTCAGATTAGCAGCACAGCGCTCTACTATCATGCTCCCCAGGGGAAAAGTATGACGTCATAGTAACTTTAACGTATTTGAAATGTATGAAATATTAATAAATTACTCAAGTATTGTTATAATCCCCCCAAAGGGGGGCTAAAATTTCCCTCTCCCACCCATCATAAAGTGACATGTTACAGTGTTGGTTCATGTTACTTTTGAAAAATCTTCTTCAGGGATTGGTAATAATGTAGAATGGGCTTTTGCATGAAGTACCCATCCCTCTAGAGTCTAGACTTTGTCTTTAAGAACGATACGTTCTTCGACGTCCTCTTCCATTTATCTACACTCCCCCCGCCCCCATCCACCCCACCTCCTCCTGTCAACCGACTTTTCAATTTCTCATGCAGTCATGACAAGGAAGGTAAACTGTACAGACGCTTAAAAATTATAAGATTGAAGTTAAGATGTAAATAAATAAAATGCAAAAGTGTGTATATTGTTGTTCTTTCATTTAAATTAATGATTTTACGGGTTACAATGATACCAAAAGTCAAGTTTGACACACATCATTCAAAAGGGGTTCGTTATTTATTCAAATTCTTGTTTACATTTTCAAATTCTGTTCCCTAAAAAAGGCCAGATTTAAGTTAGTCATTTTTCTTTTAACACCCATGTGCCGAACTCCAATTTTCATAAGTTTTCGTCACTTAGGATAAACATTGAACACTCCACTCTGAAACCGTATGATAAAAACTGAAACGCGAACGATATCTAATGTAGCAGGCCTGTGTTAGATCATTTGTGTCGTATTCTTGATTGGTGACTCTCGCTTTGCCCATCATCCCACCATTCATCATGTTAAGTGACGACATAACATAGATTTTAACCAATCAAATCCCTCTTTTCATTTTCTCTCTAACGAGTAACCAATCAGGACCTCGCCACCGAGCTGGACTTGTGAATTCTAACGGGACACTGTTCACCAATCAACGCTCTTGTAACAAAATCACTTCAGTGACGTCACGGGAGCAGGGGCCAACTGAGAGCAAAAATCAAGTAATTTCATTCAGTTCATAGCTACTGTAGAGGTCGGTTGTGGTCTCTCTCCTGTGCGTATGTTGGTGACACTGAGTTTTAAACGCGTGTATTCTAAAGTGATTTGTTTATTTATCGAAAAATATTTTTTTTTAAATAATTAATCATTAAAATGTTAACGTCCAGTGCTAACCACTATTTACGACCAGAATATCTGAGCCCGATTCAAGGAAATAATATTGAGGTGTGTACTACTAGTGGCTAGATAAGACTAGTTATTAGACCCAATTAGCAGCTAGAAATTAACGAGTTAGTCGACTCGTAGTGCTGATTTACTTCGAGCAAACCTCTCATTAACGAGTTTAAGGAGACATTTAATGTTATTTAAGATTTCAAAAACTGATAAATGAATGCTCTTGAATGCCACAGAGCCCTCAGATAGTGCCACTCTTACGACGTCTATTAGCGCAAAGCATTAAATTTGCCTACGTCATATATTATGCGGTTGAACGTTAAAAAACCCACCATATTTTTTGCAGTCTAAATTGTACTATTAACATTGAAAACTACGTTACACCGTTTTACGACGTTCTTTAAAAGAGCTTGAACGTATAATTACGTTACATAAAAGATATAAATAAAGTATCTACGAAGCTATTTTGTGGTGGTTTCAAAAGGCTCCCCCGTAAAACTTAATTTAAGAATGCTCCCAACACACACACACACACACACACACACGAAAAATGTGGAATATAAATGTAATAAAAGTTGGAAAGTCTTAATTTCTGTAAAAAAGGAAGTAAATTATAGACCAAGTCTTTATGATAGACTTGCCATTAAAAGTGAAAGTCTTGCTGTTTGTATGGAAATTACAAGAAACCACTTTGTAACATTAATTTGAATAGAATCTTTCAAACTAAGTCGAAATAACTTTGAAAAAGATACAAACATTCAACTATATATATATATATATATATATATATATATATATATATATATATATATATATAACTTGTTGAAAGCTGATATTATAAAATACATGTGATTTATCGTGATGCAATGCAAAATAGCTGAATTTCATGCAGTTTACGTAAATTTATGTGTAAATTGTAATGGCAGAAAACAGAATAGAAATTCTCTCTCTCTCTCTCTCTCTCGTATTTATATATATAATGATTTCGTACCATAAAATAGCTTGGTATCAAGATAGCGCCCATTAAATATTATTATCTTACTCTCCAATCAATAAAGTTTCTCTTAAAACAAAGCTGTAAAATTATTTACGACACACTATAAATGACTTTATTGTTTTTAACATATTTTATTTCCTGATTTTAATATTTTTAGTGGTAGGGGTAAGAAAAAGAGGGGGAGAAGGGGTGGGTGGGAAAGAAAGTTCTCTCCCCCTTTGTTGGGGGGGGGGGGGAGAGGGATAAAGAAAAGAGTAGTTTTTAGCAATTTTTTTTTTAAGCTTGTGGGGATTTTAACTTCCCCTTTTCATTTGAACATTTAGTTAATTAACTGTTGACAAACTGGATAAATTTATGAGGAAGGGTTTCACCTTTTCAGTCATTTATTTTACATTTATTTTTATTTTTATCATTAATTATTATTATTATTATTATTATTTTAAATTAATGTGAAGAAACTGGGAAATTAATAATTTAAGAAAGAACGGTTATAAGGATTTTTTAAATTGGTTTTACGTGATATCAGACTATGTTTATAGATATTATTAATTTCTATTGTAGTTAGTCTCGAATTGATTTTGTTATTATAAATAATAATAATATTTATTTTTATTGTTTTTCAGCTGGACGCCAAAAAATCTCCTCTAGCTCTTCTCGCTCAGACATGCTCTCAGATAGGGGCCGACGTGCCCCAAAAGACCCCCTCTCTAACTTCTTTAGACAAAACCACAGCGAAGGGCAAAAATACACCGGGGGAAAAATCTCCTTCAGGAGTGCCTGAAGAACCTAAAACTACATCATCGTTCAAGCCCTATGAGAAGAAGAAGACAGATGAAGACGAGGGGAGGTCTTCTCCCTTAAAACGATCCCCTCTGGGTGCCAAATCTCCTTCAGGGTGTTCTTCAGATCATCTAAGAACCTCCTCCAGAGGAAGTGAAGGCGAAAGATCTCCCTTAAATGTACACGAGGTTCCCACTTCGTCTTCAGCTTCTACCTCTGGAAGCAGTATTAGAGGGGGCACTTCTCCCCTCTCAACCAAAACCTCCGTGGCCCCCTCCCATACATTAGCCTCCTTGGGTGACCTTTCCAAAGACCCTCTCGCTGCTTACAAACTCACCCCTGGGTTATACCCTCATCTGGGTTTAGGTTTAGATCCTCTGGGAGCAGCTGGCTTATCCGCCCTTACCACAAAGGTAATCCATAAAAAATAAGATCATCAAAACTACAGCAGAATAATATAATGAAGTTCTTCACCTCATTCACTATTTAGTCAGACTATTTAGTCTTACATTTTTCTAAATGGAAATAACTTATCTCATAAAAAGAATGTTGGAACGTTAGATCACGGAGGTTAAGCGACGTTGAGTTTGTTCAGTAGTTGGATGGGTGACCGTCCTCTGCGTTCAGGTGATGTAGGTTGTAGGTCCTCTCCGTCACATAACCTTTGCTGTTACGAAGGAGGATAACGCTAAACATTATTACAAGGAATAATAAACCAACTTACCGATGTACGGGTCGGGACTGTATTATAAGTATTACTAGAATTTCAGTGTAAGCTTAGTTATGCAAAAGAACTAATATTTATAATTGTTATTGAAAGCATGTTGGAAAGTAGAAAATAATCATAGATAATTAAGAGTAGAAGTAGATTGTACCGTCATGGCATAATATTAATGCAATATATATATATATATTAACGGATAAGTAGATATACCAGTAGATATTCAGTCTAATAATGTCTTTTTCTTCAGGTTCCTACCTGTAGCGCTGCCACCAGTTTATCTAGTCCTTATATCGGGTATGCCAGGGTCAAGACTGCGAGTGGCAGCGAGGTGATTATACCCGTATGTCGTGACCCCTATTGTACAGGATGTCAGATCAATACCCACGCCCTGCAGGTGGTCAATGGTACTTGCCCACCTGGTTGCTCACAGTGTGCCCAAGTAGCTGCCCATACCAAGACACTAAGTTCGTTACCTTCTAGTCTTATCTCAACGATTCCATCCTCCTCTTTGTAAGTATATATATTTATGGCCTAACAAGTAGTGGACTTCACAGAAACATGATATTACATTTAATAGAAGTGTTTAGCGCTTATCCCGTCTCGCGTATAAACCGAATATTGCACCATTTAATTCTTCCGATCCGTCAGATTAACTTAGTGATAAAGTGCAGAGATAATGCTAATCTGAAGGTTCTGGGTTCGACTTTCGACCCGGACTTCAGGTTTCAGCGATTAGGCGCTTCTACGGTTCGGTTCGGATTCCACGTAAAGCCATAGGTCCCCTCCGTCGCATAATCTTTGCCGTTACGAAGGAGGTTTTTAACGACCCAAATGTTATTGATTCCTGTCAAAATTGTGCGTTCGAATGCGTTCAAATTTAGATTGATAATTCGAAAAAGTTTATTCTGGAACAACTGCTTGCACCTCCAAACTTCCAAGCACAATCCATTCTTCATTTTGTACTTGTAGTGAGAATGTGTGATTCGGTATAATTGTACAGTATTCATGTTGTGTGAATGAGAAAATTGCTGAAATGGGTGAACATCCAATGCATAAAGTCTATGTGATAAACATGCCAAAATTCAGAAAAATATGATAAATTCTACGGAATTTGAACATACGTTTTAGATTTTCCAACTCAAACGTTTAAAAGTTTATAATGACCTATTACTTTTTCTCTCATCAGAGCCAGTTTGTACCCTCCCCCTGGGATCGTAGGGGGCACCCACCATCCCTACGTCTGCAACTGGATCGCGGGGGACACCTATTGCGGCAAAAGGTTCCCAACATCTGAAGAGCTTCTGCAGCACCTTCGTACCCACACCAATTTATCCACGTCAGAATCGTCATCCTTACCCCTCCACCTCCTCCACCATCACCCCCTTTTAAGTGGGCACCCCTCGTTGCCCAGGAGTTACCCCACGCCTCCCTTATCCCCTCTATCTGCGGCGAGGTACCACCCGTACGCTAAAAGCACTCTACCGCATTTACCACCTACCGCACCGCTTTCCTCGGCTGCCGCATCCGCGCTTTCCGCCGCATCGTTGTCAGCCCTCTCCCCCCACCCGCTCTCTGCCTATTACAATCCTTACTCTTTCTACGCGAGAGGCCTGGGGGCTACAGTGGGGCTTCACCCATAGCTCAGCCCTTTTAGTGGTTAAGAAGTCTTTCTAAGGAGCATAAGACTGGCAGTGACGTCACTGATGTAACGTTTCAATTCACTCTGTTCAGCCCTTGTCAAGCCCCAGTTTAGTTGGTTGATATTATATATATAATATATATATATATATATATATATATATGAGTGTCAGTTATACACCTTTTTTTCCGTTGCGTTGGCATGGTTTGTAATACCTGTGATGTTAAGAATAAAGCGAGATTTTGTAACGGATCAACCAATTATGAATTTATGGATGCAGTACACACACACACACACACACACACACTATATATATATATATAAATTTTATTTTTTGTTGTTAATCCAATTGTATTGTACAGTAAGTAACTACAGTTACATATGTACATGTTAGCAACTATGTGCGTCCGTGTTTTACTCTATACACACATGTACATTAGTGTCCGCATATCCAGCAGTGTATATATATATATATATATATATATATATATATATATACACACACACCAAAACTTTCTTGGCAAATTTTTTAAATAATTGGGGCAGTTAAGGGATTGGCATATTCATTCCATACCAATCTCTTCAGGCCTTCATATCATCTTTTGACGGTTTACTCTTATTTCGTTTGTTCTCTTTATTACCATTTTTTCAGTTTCATCTGTGATGGAAAATATTTCAGTCATTTTTAACAAAAATAATTAATTATGTACTGTAAGTGGTGCTTATATATATATATATATATATATATATATATATATATATATATACACACGGAACTTTTTCCGTTTTGTGGCCCCAGTTTTAAAGCAATTGTACGTTATTTTTTGAAATTTCAGAAACATGGATGTGCTCAAGACTGAAATAGATCCCCCCCCCGCAAAAAATGGGACAACTAAACAGAAAAAGTAAACTAAAAATGGTCACTAAACGGAAAAAGTGCCATATATATATATATATATATATATATATATATATATATATATAACACACACAAAAGTATCAGCGTATATCTGTGATTTGTTGCTTGTATATTTGATATATATATTGACAATCATTTTAAGAAATTAAATTTTGTTTTTCAGAGGTTTTAATTTTTTTTTAAATAAATTAGTTACCCTAATTGAAATTATAAAATAATAAAAAATTATTCATGTATATACATTTTTAATTATCATTACTATTTATTTGATCTCATTTTTTAAAAATCTTAAAAATACTTCTACGCTCTTTATTCATTTACGATCATACAATATACGTTGCTTGAATACAGGGTGATCCAGAATTTTTTTTTTTAGTAAATTTTTTTTAACGATCTGCTTGGAAAGTACAGAGTAACCCATAATTTTAAAAAAAATAATTTTTTTTTAGACACTTTTAAGAGTTATTTTCTAAAGAATCTTTGCAATTGTACAAAGAAAAGTGTTTTTTGATATACGATTTGAACCAGGGTATTAAATATAAATATTATGATTGTAATATAATATATATATATATATATATAGTATATATAAAATAAAAGATTTTGAAAGCTAATTATATATAAAAAATAAATGTGATGTCTTATTTTTCCTGTTCTCCGTCTACAATATATATTTTTTCCCCAAGATTATATATATAATATATAATATATATATATATATATAATCTGTAATTTCAAATAAGCCTATTTCATTCCTATCCTCCGATAGATAGATATAGGCTCCCTAGTCCCTTAATATAAGCATATTTGTTTTATACTGTACATAGATTGTATTGCCTTTTATAACAAAATATATATAAATATTATCACCAGAGTTTTTAAATTTATCCTTAAAAATGTTCTCTGATTGATTGTCCTCCTCGACACCTATTTCCGCTCTATCGAAATAGAAGTATAAAATTTTAGAACACGAAAATATGGTGTCAATCGACTGATTTGTTTTGTACTGATTAATCGGTAAATGATTAATATCGATCTTGTTAATAAACTAAACGTAATATGAATTCATTTTCAAGAAGAAAATAGGTGGAGAAGCGTGTCTACAGAAACTGAAGAGATTTAAAATAAATTATCTCAAAAACGGAGTTATTTAGAGAATACCACATTTCTTGGCATCAGCACTGTGCTTTCCATTTTTTTGTGAATTAATATATAGACATCACTACAGTCAGAATTTAACAAATTTAATGAATTTTGTATTGTAAAATAAATGAGTGCCATGCAAAGAATTTTTATTTTATTTTTAATATTTTGAAGTATAATGACTTTCTTCATTATAATGAATTAACCATTTAATCCATGGCACTATGGTGAAGTGCCACAATTATTTAAACTATCTGTCTATTGATATATAGAGAGACATGTCCAATGAAATAGAACAGGGAGTAATGGCGAGCTCAGTGTTCGCAATTCTTTGGATCAGTGATCCCCAGATGCTGATCTATTTTATCCTCATTGGCGCTGTATTCCCGTCTCAGTGACCCCTTCATTGGGGTGGGGAAGCAAATGAAACGAGGACTATTCAGTAAATTTCTTGGTCTCCGTTTGTGGACAGGCACCGGGTTGTCACAGATACCATGTGGTATGAATACCCTGTGTTGGTGAAAGCTCCCAAAACATCACAACAAACCATACCAACAGTGTCGCAAGCCACTCTCAGAAATGGGGACAGGGGTGCAGTGACGAGCCCGCTGCATGTAATGTATTTGACTCAACCCAGTTCCCCTTTTAAAGGAGATTTATTTTTTTCGGTTGATGGCAGCAATACCGCCCGTCTCAGTGCCCTCTGGTGGACTAAAGACGCAAAATGGAACAAGCAACGTACAATAGATACCAACTTTCGTAAAGGGGTGTACGGTGGTTTAGTATTAATCAGATTCTCGAGCATCTCTCTCTCTCTCTCTCTCTCTCTCTCTATATATATATATATATATATACACACACTGTACACACACACACACACCAGGTGTTCCAAACAATGTCCCTATTTCCAAATAAATGTTCTAAGCAGCTACAAAAAAGGAACCTAGACACAAAGACAAACGCAACAGGTACGTAATAGATGGGATTTATTAACCTTAATTAATGAACATGTTCAGTGTAATCGCCATTTTTTTCAAACACAACATTTAACCCTACAAAAATGTTTCACGTAATTTTTAGAAATAGCTCAGCTTGAATGTCATTGATTACCTCATAGACTTTGGGCTTTAGGTCTTCGAGTGTCTTAGGCCTGATAGAAAAGATCCTGTCTTTTACGTAACCCCACAAAAAAAAGTCAGGTGGTGTGAGGTCGACCGGAAAATGTTTCTTCATAAAGTTGCGAATTTCACGAGCAGTGTGTGGAGGTGCTCCATCCTGCTGAAGACTAAAAACTTAGCTTTCCTTAAGGACTATAACCTAGTAAGGCCTTCTATGGTCTTACTAGGCTATAATCTATTGGTAACCGTATCGTCTTTTCGAAATTTCGTAGAAATTAGGAAAAGTTATTGCTTTAAATATGAAATGGTGACAGAACAATTTCAATATACAATATTTATTAGTCATTAAGTTATGAAAGATTAGTAATGTATAGGTATAGACGAAATAAACCCCCCAACTCTGTAACTCCGTTGATATCTTTCTGGAGTAGAAACTGTAATAATAAAATATATATCCAGTGTAAAATAACGGGAAATAAAAATAGGGACATTTTTTTTTAATACTTATATATATATATATATATATATATATATATATATATATATATAACGAAGAACTAAACTGACCATAGTAATTTTATATGTCGAACATCAGCCAAAGGATTAAAAAAAAAATTATTGTTTTTTTGCCGAGCAAATTCATTAAAGCTAAACATTAATTTTTGGCTTTTGAAAACAATGTCTTTCTCAGAGTCAATAAACTGAAAACTACAAAACTACTGAAATAGAAATGGAATAAATGAAAGAATAAAAAAACAAAAAAAAATTAAAAACTAACTCTAGTTTTCATATTATTACTAAAATTTTTTTTGAAAGTTTTTAAGTTTTGAAAATTTTAGAAATGATTTAAGTATGTATAAAATAAAATCACCTTTCTAATTTGATTCGTTGTTTTGAATTAAAATTAGTGGAGAGTCATACTAATAGATAGAGCCCGGATGTTTAGGCACTAAAAACCCTTAAAAAAGGCAGGCAAATAGGCAAAATAAACATTTAAAATAGACACCCCCACCTAAAAAAACATTTATAAATATGCTTTAAAAATGTTTAATCTATCTAGATTAATACCTTTATATACACATAATACATATTAGTGAACGAAACAGGAGGTAATGCAAATATTAGTTACGCATAATAACGATGATTTCACTTCCAAAAGTAAAGTTTAATATAGAATAATATCATTATACACGTATAAATAATACATATTAAACGCCATTACAGTGAACAAAACAGTAGGTATTAAAAATGTTCGTGCCGCAATAATAATAATGATTTAAAATTTTTAAAATTTGCAATATAAAATAATACTATTTATGCACACTCAGTTTCTGGTAAATTGGTACTGTGCGATTACAAATGATTTTCACGATTTTAAACATTTATTATGAAAAAACTAACAAAGCCACAGGGAAAAGCAAGAGATACAGATAAAGAATATTTCAGGGAATTTTTATTTGTAATATTGAACACGTCAGGGATAGCCCTAAAGTTAACGTGTTTTATGCTCTTACAGCGATATGCTACAGCTGTGGCTGATGCCCCAGCTGCTAGACGACAAAGCTGATGTGTGGTTTCAGCAGGATGGAGCGCCACCCCATTTCCACAATAAGGTTTCAACATTCCTGACTGAGCAATTAATTGCCTAATCGTTGGATCGTTTTTTAATTTTATATTTGAACTTAAGAAGGAAAAAGTGTTTTCTGATAATTCTTCGGCATTAATATTTTCATCATGAGCCACAACACAACATACGATTAACACATCTCAACCAGTTTATGCCTAGTTGGTTGGTTGTCACCTTTTACAGCCTTCGTCTAACTCGGGTGGTGAGGCCATCACCCGGGGAAAATAAGTCATTTTAAAGGAGAACTGGATGGAGCTAAATACATTACGTGCAGCGGGTTCGTCTCACTGCAATACACTCCTCATTTTTCCGACTTGCTTCGACAGTCTATGGCTGGGTTAGATCATTCCTACAACTAAACAATTAAGTGAAAATCTAGATTTTAAAAGTCAAGCAAGTAAGTTAGCTGGTATATACGAGGGTCACTCACTATATTTTGCCCCACTTTTTTTTTTTCTTTCCAAGTTTCCTTGTAAGTTTCAGAAATTTTGTACACAAGTAGTTATATACCTTTTTTACAAGTTTTTATTTTTCCACATAATCTCCATCCTTTTCTACGGCTTCCCTTCACCTCGAAACAAGGGCCTTTATTCCTTGCTGGTAAAAGTCCGCTGGGTCCTGCTGGAGACGCCTCTTAACCTCCTCAACAACTTCATCGTCACTGAAACTTTCTTCCACGAATCCACGAATAGCATCCTTCATTGGCCCAAACAAATGGAAGTCTGAAGGTGCCAAATCCGGGCTGTATGGAGGGTAGGGTAACACAGTCAAGCGCATTTTTGTGATGGCCTCTCTCGTTTGCAAACTGTTGTGTGGTGTTGCGTTATCGTGCAAAAGAAGGACGTCTTCCAGTTTTCTCTCTGGTCAAACTCGCTTTATACGTCTCTGGAGTCTCTGAAGGATAGCAGTATATGCTTCTGAGTTGATTGTTTGTCCTTTCTTCATAATGTCCACCAGAATCACCCTTTCATGTCCCAGAAGATGGTGGCCATAACGTTTCCTGCAGAGGGAGCCATTTTGAACTTTTTTTTTGCGTGGGGAGTCTGCGTGATGCCGCTCCATGGATTGGCGTTTTGTTTCAGGTTCAAAGTGGTGTACCCAAGTCTCATCTCCAGTCACAATTCGTGAAAGGAAGTCATCCCCTGCTGTCTCGTATCGAACCAACGACTCAGAGGCAATTTCTTTTCTTTGGGCTTTGTGATCTTCAGTCAGTTCGCGAGGAACAAACCGTGAACACACTTTTGAGTATCCCAATTACTGAATTATCGTATTCACACTTCCTTCACTAATTCCTAGCCCCAGTGATAGCTCCTTGTATGTGACGCGCCGATTTGTTCGAATGATGCTGTTAGCACGTGGCACAGTGTGAGATGCCGCAGCCGATGCCGGGCGACCGCTGCGTGGCTCATCATCGAGGCTGGCTCTCCCTCTCTCCGATGATCTCACACGTTTAGACCAGCGTCCAACTGTGCTTCGATCAATAACACCATCTCCGTAAACGTTTTGTAGACGTTTGTGAATATTTCCAACTGTTTCCTTCTCTGTGGTTGAGAACTCGATAACAGCTCTCTGTTTATGACGCACATCACTGTCAGACGCCATTTTCGAAACTGCGTTAACCATCGGTTTTATACAAGGGCGTTTAAAAGCGGTTTTATACAAGGAGGGAAGGTTCAAACTGGAAAATTCCAGTTATATGAAGCGCAGAAAATTGAAACTTACGACCCAAAAGACATTTCAGCCCCATGGCCTATTATTTAGCTAAGAAAAAAGGGTGGGGCAAAATATATTGAGTGACACAGTATATATATATATATATACAAATTTCGCCTCTAGCAGGGTTCGAATCCATCATCTCTTGGATAGAAGATGAGGGCGCTAGCCATTACACTATAACAAATTAAAAGTTAACACAAATAGTCATTTACGTAACGAGGAAATGTATGACGTTTTCGCGTCCAGAGGCATTTTACGTTAACCCTTCAGCACTCGAGGTAATGACCAGCATTTCATTCAAATTATCTGGTGCAACACTGGGGTTCCATAAATGGAATATCATACATGAAACGCACGATTGTGCATAATGCAAAATTCCGTCGTAGTGTAGTATAGCTAGCTCCCTCACCTATTCAGGAAGTAGTGGGTTCGAACACTGGTTGGTGACAAGTTTTGCATTATGCAAAATCGTGCATGAATTTGAATAAAAATGAAAAATAGGAAAATGATTATATCAACAGTGAAAATGAAAGAAAAAAGTGAAAATTAAAATTTATCCCAGTTTGTCTGAAATTAAAAACAAGCACAGTTAAGTTTAATTTTAAAGCAACTGTTTTTTTTTCAAATTTCAAAATTTATTAAAATAAATAAATAAAATGCATCGTGAGACTCGGAGACCTTGATTTTGTCTCTCTCCTTATATGGGGGGGGGGGGGTATTTCTGTGGGCGCTCGCCCTTGCTCCCTCCTTCCTTCCTACTTAAAAACCATAATGTATGTATATTGTATATTCATACGTAGGCCTATGGCTCCGTTATGTTTATGTCAGAGATTAGAGGTCTGCACGGGCCTAATTTTTCAGGCCAGGCCAGGCCCGTTTCGGTGGGTTTTGGGTCTGGCCAATTATGTTCTTTTTTATTTTGAAGCACGTTGTCCTGCCCGGCCCGTAAGAATTTTATAAAACATGTACCCGGCTCGGCCCGGCCCGCATTTAATACTGCGTCACCGACCTATAACACTATGTCCTCTATAGTATTATAGGTGTGTGACTATCAAACTCGTATATTATAAGAAGCCGCAACTATAATTAATGTTAGCAGCATTTTTAATTTTTTTTACGAGCATTTTACATTTTTTTTATGTACAGGCCCGGATTTAGGGGGTGCCCAGGGGGCCATGGCCCCCCGCCCCTGACATTCCGGCACCTTTGTCACTACAAGCCGAATTACAATACTGGGAAGCAAAGTGGATTGCTTGGACACTTCCAAAATCACGTTCTGTTGTGGAAACACTCAAGTATACACCGGCCACTTTGGTCCCAAATGTTATAGCGATATTAAGTCTTCTTGCTACCATACCAGTTACATCTTGTGAATACGGGCGTTCATTCCATCACTTATGCACGTTCAAACTCAAGCCCTACATGAGATCAACAATGGGCGAAAATAGGCTAACTGGTTTCGCTCTATTAATGATTCACCGCTAAATTGAGCTGGATTATAACATTATTTTAGACAACTTCTCGAGAAGGCATCCACGTCGCATGGAACTGGTTGATGTTCCTCAGGATTAGATTGAGTGAGTGAGGGTGACTGGCTTTTACGTCGTCTAGCATTGGCCGTTGTTTATGTATTGGTAGCGACGGCACAGAATTGAATTTCTGTGTAAATAATTAATTTTTGCTGCAAATTTATGTTGTTTCATTTATATATTAAAGCTGTAATTGTGATGCATAAACGGCTGTGGATATTATTTGTTTGTATACTTATGTATTAAATTCGCACATATTTTGCTGTTTGTAATCGATTTGGTAAATGTGGTGAATTTTATAGTTCCTAATTGTGTGCCATCAAGAGCTACCAAGTGTTCAGAATTTCGAACCATAAGATTGGTCAGCCATGCATCAAAAATAATGCTAAGGATACTAACCAGAAGACTGACGAACAGAGCTGAGCAGTACATTGGAGAGGATCAGTTTGGATTTAGATCAAAATACGGAACAAGAGAAGCTATTGGTATTATGAGAATGATCGGAGAGAGAGTGCTGGAACATGATCAGGAAATGTTTGTTTGTTTTATTGACTTTGAAAAAGCTTTTGACAGAGTCCAGTGGAGGAAACTAATGGAAATATTGAAGACTATTAATGTTGACTGGAGGGACCGTAGGCTGATAAAAAACCTATATCTTGGCCAGACTGTGAATGTTAGAGTTGCAGGAGGAGAATCGGAGCCTGAAATGGTTGGGAGAGGGGTCAGGCAAGGATGCTTCCTGTCCCCCGTGTTATTTAACATCTATGCGGAAGCAATGATAATAGAAGCACTCTCAGATATGGAAGAGGGAATCAGAGTTTGTAGTACTGAGGAAGGACTGCAAAGAATGGTCAATAGCTTGACAACAACGGTGGAAGAATTCGGAATGAGAATTAATGAGACCAAGACAAAGGTAATGAAAATTGCAAGAAGGAAAGGAGCACAAATGAACCTAACGATAGGAAATCGGACCTTAGAAGTAGCTGAGCAATTTAAATATCTGGGAAGTTTATTAACCAAGAATGGAGATTGCAATAAGGAAGTAAGATCTAGAATTAGTATGGGTAAGGTAGCTTTTGAGAGACAGAGAAAACTACTTACAGGTAAACTCAACTTGAAGCTGAAGAAAAGGTTAGTAAAAAGCTTGATATGGAGTGTGGTACTGTATGGAGCAGAAACATGGACACTGAAAACAACTGAAAAGAAACTCCTGGAAAGTTTTGAAATGTGGATTTGGAGAAGAATGCTAAAGATAAGCTGGAGGGAACACCAAAGTAATAAGGAAGTACTGCAACAGGTGAGGGAGAAAAGAAGACTCATTAAGGTGATAAGAGAAAGACAGAAATGGATCGGACATGTGTTGAGAGGAGAAGGATTGTTGAAGGAGGTGATAGAGGGTAGATATGAAGGTAGAAGGCCGAGGGGAAGGAAAAGGAAAGCAATGCTGGATGATTTGAAGGCAGGCAGGAGCTGTCATGAGATGAAAAGGATAGCTCAGGATAGAACATTTTGGCGGGACACATGAGTTGGACCTGCCTGATAGGCAGAACACGATGGATGGATGGAATTGTGTGCAAGCATTCATGCATTTTTTAATACGACATTCTTAGAGATGTACTTATCTGCAAAGTACTGTGCCTATATGTGAATGTACCTTGCACTTGTTTGGTGTGATTTAGTTCTAGCTTCTAGGTATATGTAACAATGTGTTGTATTTCATATGTTTGTCAACTGTGTATGTGTTCACTTCAGTATGTAAGATTAAAAAATAGGTACAGTTTACATTTTTTTTGTCATTGGCTGATTAATCTTTAAAATAGATTTGCATGCCCCCCCCCCTTGCTCCCCTGATATAAATCCTGGATCTGGACCTGACTACACATCTGAAAAAAGTTTAATCCTGTACCCGCCCAGACCCGTAGCCAAACACTATATTTTGAGCTCACATCCGGCCCGTGTTCGTCATACTTTCAACAAGCCCGCTCATACCCGCCTCTTGGGCCGGACTGGGAATGGTCTTACGGTCCTACCCCTGCCCGTGCAGACTTCGCTCAGAGGTATAGCAAAGCCTACCTATATCTAGTCAGACCACGCTTGTACATAATTTCATACTCTGTGAAATGGACGAAAAGCCAATGAGACTATATGTTTACAAAAATACCACACTCATAAAAATTTTGAGATTCACATTCGAAGGTAATGGGTCAAAAGCTGTGAAGCTGCATTCAAAATCTAAGCGGCTGTTAGCTTAAAATAAATGTTAAGGTCTCACTTGCTTAAAATTTTCAGTTATTTACACGTTAAAATGCGAGCGTGAGCCGACTAGATGTAGGTAGGATTTGGATATAGTTTTAAATTATATATACTTTTCAACAGTTGGCAATACTGTAAAATTTTCCATCTAAGGTTTATGGAACCTCATACACGCAAATGTTTATAGTGAGAATATATTTAGTTACGAGATTATAGAACTTCCATTTTAGTGTAGTTTTACGTGAAATTAACTAGTTTTTACTTATCACAAGTTTGTTACTTTCCTTAATAATGTGTAAACGTAAAGTTAAAATTAATATAAAATCAGTGTTTATGTTAAGTGGATGTTAAAATATGAAATTGTGAGGTTGGAAGTAAAATAACTAAAAAGTTGAATGCTTATTTTTGTGTATATTTTTAGTGAATTTTATTCAAGTTTTTCTTCGTTATGTGGTGCAACACAAATATCCAAATATTTGTGTCTTTTTGGTGTAATATCTTCATGTGTGACGGAAAATTATTTGGTGTAAACTGTATAATAAGTATATTAATTCTGGTATTTTTTGGTTTCGTACACATTTGAAAAAATGTATCGCTGTTTTTAACATTACACAGGTGTGTATTTAGGCCTTCATGCTGATTTTATAGGTAATTAATACAGTATATATATATATATCAGGGGCGTATATTCAGGGTGTGCTAGGTGTGCGCCGCACACCCAATAGATTTTCTGTAAATTAATATTTAATTAACCCTTTGTCTCCCTCTCTCAACTTTAGTCGAGACGAAAAAGATGCCCTAACCCTTAATTCTGTGCTCGGCTGTTAGGCTAGTCGACATGAGAAATGAGCTACTTCAATTCATTTGTTCGGACTGTCTTCACAACCATTCGGTAAAATTTTTGTACTGAGCGATAGAAGCGTCCCTAGAGCTTGTTTGAGGTGCAAAATTTCAGTATTGCGGTGCGGCGATATATATATATTCTTCTCCACCTACTATGGGAATATAAATTTATGTTTACCCCATGCTAAATCAAATGGAAAAGGGAGAGAGCGAAGGATCAGGGCGGAGAGTGTGCGGTCTGTGGACAGAACACCTTCCATATATGGTAAAGTGGGCGGGGCCTATGTTGCCACGGCCCGCGTCAGACGGCTTCTCAGCGTTATTGCTCACTATTTTTTTCCAAAAAGAAGACTTGAGTTTGTGTAAATAAGTTCGATGCTTAAAGGAGTCGAAGGAAATTGGTGTTAGATTTTTTACAGTTCACCTAAATTCTCCAAGTGTTTAGTGTAATATTGAGAAGGTGGATTACGTATGCTTACCATATTACTATTAAGATTTATTAATAACTAAGTTAACATGAATTTCAGTTATTAATTTTACTCCACATGATATTCCGCACACCCAATTTACGCAGTCACCATCCGCCACTGATATATATATATATATATATATAAATAACCCCGCAAGGGGGTTCTAAGCTCGTGCTCTTGAGTGCTCTTTGTGCTCGTTTGTACGTGCTTGTTCCTGGAGGTTTCACGTGCGCCCTCCCGGCCCTAGCACCCAAGGATGATGGGGCTCGACCCTGCAGTCCTTGTCATCCTTGGTCTTTTTCCACTTCGACTGTCCCCTCCACCCTTTCTTTTTCCTCTGTCTTTCCTCTCACTTTTTCTTTGTTTTTCCGCTGAGATATGCCCTTTAAATAGAGGCGAATCGGTTCTTCCTAAAAAAAAAAAAAAAAAAAAAAATATATATAAATAAAGGTATATAAAGGTTCGCTGAGACCAGTGTTTTTGACAGTAAAAATTTGTTACAAAGATCGTGATTGGCGAAATTGGTCGCGTGGGAAATAACTAACCAATCTAAACCAACCACCTAAGCTACGGTAATCTGATCTCCGTTAAACGTATATATATATATATATATATATATAATCAAGAAAGGAAAAGGTATTCCAGTAAGAAGCTGGGGTTCAGTGGAACTCGAACCCGCGTTGTATACTTTGATTGAACGTTCTAACTGACCCCGTCATCCAGGACTCTTAAAAAATTCATTCAAAGAAGGCCAATATAGACTCTCTTTGATCGTGTTTCCTTACATTCTAAGTTCTTTGCTTTTATGAAGCGCATAAATACATTGAAATGCAATAACCGTACTAAATACAATAAAAAAGACAGGAACGCGAATCCCACTAGCTTCCAGTTTCCACTCGAATACCTTTAACACTTTTCCATCCAACACACTGAGGTTATTGCACTAATAAGTTCTCTTTTGTGGTCTACTTCTGAAATTTAAGCTTTCATTTTTATTGTTTGAATATTTAAACTACTCATGATTCGTATTATTATTATTCTTAATGAGCTCTAATAAATTTACATAATTTTATATTAATTCACTATCTAAAATTAAAAAAAGAATGTTTAAAAGTAGTATAAAATTAATTAAAATTGCATTCTTGCACATGAATCTAGATCCTAAAAATTACACCAACTCTCATTTTCCAACAATTTGCAACTTTATTTCAGGGCAAACTATGAATATTTTGCATTAATTACAAAATATTCTTAAGTTATTAATTTTTATTTTTTTTTAAATTCCTTCTTTTATTTTTCTAATAAATTTATATAATAAAAGATTCCATGAAGTTAAAATTCGTCAAATAAATTCCATTCAAATTATTTTAAATTAAAAAATATAATTGGCAAAATTTTATTTTTTCACACTTTTTGATATCTTGTGATTAAATTTTCGTTTTCTTTTTAATTATTTCGGAAGGAAGAACTATTTTCTTTTGAGATATATATATATATAAAATATTTGAATACCTAAAAATAAATTAGTGTAGCCTCTAAAATATATATAATTTTTTTTTTATCACAGACTTGATTTAATCACGTTTAGGAGGGCTTTTTATCAATAATGGAGCATCATCATTCTTGAATAACAGTGCGTCAGCGCCACTTGGAAGAGGTAAGCACATTCTTTAGCCTTTTCATTTCTGTTATATTAAAAAAAGCACTTCAAGTTCAACTTTTGAAAGTCTTTGTGTAGCTCCTCCAAAATCAGAATATGAATACCGCATTGTTCTTTAGATTTTTATTTTATTATTTTTTTTTTAATTTCGTATAAGTTTTAAATTATAAATGTATAATTTTCACATGTCTTCGATAATGTACGAATGTAGGCCTACATTTTCAAAAAATTTACGTCATTTTGGATCTAAACACTGAATTTTAAAAATATCGTTTATCAATTTTAATCAAAGCCTACTTGTTTCTAGTCTGTCCATGTTCGCATTTATAACGTGCAAATAATTTGATATAAACGAGTTTGAACAGAAATTTTTAAGACTGTGAAACCTTAACTTTAAGCTCACGAGGCACTCAAATTTTAAGTGGAAAATTGCAAATTTTGTCCCACTGATTTCAGATGTGAAGTTCAAAATTTTGTTGGCTGTGGTATTTTCATAATTTTAATGACTGACTGGTTTTTTTTTCACGATTTCACGAAAGTATGAAGGTTTTGTACGAGCGTGGTCTGATTAGATATAAGTAGGCTTTGTTTTAATCTTGAAGCTATATGATTTTATTGCATATCGTGTATTATGGTATCTTACGATAACATTCTTAACATTACTTAAAATATAGATTATAGCTTGTTTTTCCCGTTAGTTAAAATTTCTTAAAGAAAAAATTTGAGATTTGGAAACAATTAAACCGAATGTGACGTCACACTCGGCAGATCTAGTGCAAGTGTAAGGTTGCCAGTTTCAAAAGGTTGTGTTCTGGCGATGCAAACGTTGTTTTGGCATTTAAAATTTTTTGTTAGAACTGTGAATTACAAATGAAATAAAATAGCCTCTGTTCTGAAGATAGTATTTTTTTCATATTTATTCTCTACCACTACTATAAAGGGTTAGTTTGAACTTAATGGTTCACCTCGTTACAAAAGAAAGCTGAACGTTTTGGCTACCATTCTAATTAAAATGAAACTTGTATTTTGTATACAGAATATTTTTTTAGCGCTTTTCACGACACGTAACAATTATTTTACAGAAACTGCACACTTATGTTTCTCATAAATAAACGTTTTTGCGGGGGAACCTTACCTCCCCACCCACCCCCCGCACGATTTTTAAAAAATAATTGAATAAATAAGTGTATCGGTAAATAATTTTTCTTTTTACGTTTCAAACAATAGTTTAAGAGTTACGTACAACACCAATAATCTTGCTTCAATCTTTGTCATCATTATCAGAGGGGAGAAATATGGGACATCGTTGGAAGTAGTGTGTTTTCCTCTTTCATCCAGACAGAAGGTATCAGTATTTACGACGCTGTTATCCGTTATCACTTTTTAAAAGGTCTTGTGGTCTCATTTTGGGACGAGTGTGTCCCGGGGTTCAAACTGACAAAAAAAAGTTTACTTTTCAAGTCTGAGAGTATCTGGTGGATCCCGGACATCTGTCCCCTTCTACTCGCTCTCATTTGTCTTCTTTTTTGTCTTCCTTCTCGATCGCATCGACCATCACCATCCTCATTATCAGTTTGCTTTCAGCTGATGAAGTGTGGTTGAGTTGACTTTTTAGAGCATCATACTGATTTGTATTGAAAAGACGAATTTGATTCATATATTTTATATTTACATTTTCATCTTGGATTTTATTTGTTGAGTATGTCACATTTGTGATAAGATCTACCGTATATATTTTTTTCTTGCCCTACTGATCATTCACTGAAAGTAAACATTTTGGTATACAGATATATTATTAGATTTTGTTTTGAGTAAATTTTCAGAGTTTTGAGTCGAAACAACTGCGCATGATGAACAAAATGTAGAATTTCAAATCGGATCTATATGATCACTTAATTAATGAAGTATGGTGCGTGTCAGTTTCCACTGTATTTTTATTTTTATGTGAGATTTGTCAGTTTCATTATAAATTGTGATAATATGAGAGGTTTCTTCCTAGTCTCGCGGTCATTCCTATTTTAGTCTTGTCCAAGAATGAGAAATCAGAAAATGGAACTCTCAAATGAAGCAATTCTTAAATCCCAGTTTTGGGATTCCCGCTTTAATTCTTCACAGAAAATACTCTTCTCGCCGAGCATATGTGTAGTTGTCACAATTCTCCTCTTTTCTTTTTTATATATCCTTTAGACCAGGGGTGCTCAAACCTGTGCCTGCGAAGCCATTTCGGTGTGCCCCGAGTAGCCCCAGATAAGGTTTGAGAGACCAATTAATAGAAAGAATATTGCAATTAAAACCAGATAATAATATTTTTGTTTTATGTATTTTTGTATAATATTTTTTGTGTGTGACCGGCTGTGCTCCAGCATTTGGAAAATATGCCCGCCTGCGAAAACGTTTGAGTACCCCTGCTTTAGACTCACATCAAGAAACTCTCTTTCCCCAAATCCGGAATTTCCACTTCGAGGATTCCCACTAAGTGGGAAGGCTAGAAAATTTTTAAATTAAAAAAAAAAATGAACCCATCATACCTCTTATACACTATGGGGCGATGGTCGGCAACCCTTCTCTAACAGCGGACCAGATTAACACGACTTAGACATATGACGGACCAGAGTGTGTAAGTTAGCGAGATGCTGATCTCTGAGGCGGAGAGGGCTGTGTGAAATAAAATTGTGATTTTTTGTATTACAAAATACAAATATAACCACAAAACATGTGACATACATTTATATTTCTTTATTTCATGTGAACATGAGGATAAATGACACTTCACAGCAATACTAGATAGATGTAAATACAATATTAAGCAATTTAGTTTAATGTTGACTAGTCAGTGTGAGCATGGCGGTTGCAGCTTGTTCGTTAGTCAGTGTGAGTATTGCAATTGCAGCTTGTTTGCTAGTGTGTTAACGACAACATTCGTGTTGATTACAGTTGCCTTTATAGCCTGTTGTAAACAATCTTCAGTCAGTCTTGACCTGAGCTTAGATTTTATGAATTTTATCTTTGAGGTCTATTCAGAGATGTAAGCGTTCCCAAAAACTGTTATCATGGTTGCAGCAAAGATTTCTCTTTTTGCGAATATTATGTGACTAGGCCGAATAAAATTGCTTCGCGATCCAGATTCGGCCCGCGGGCCGTATGTTACCGATCCCCGCACTAGCGTGCAGTAAAATAACAGTTACATATACCCTTACGTATACACGTATAAATGAAATGTGGTTATTTTTTTATGTATAACCAAGGCAGGCCTTTAGCAAAAAAAAGACGAAATTAACCCTGTCTATTTCTCATTTTATATAGACGTATCTCGTATGCACCAAGACTGTATATCTATGCTTTAATTAATGATATTTGGGTGTATGTATATACGTACATACATACACCCAAATATAAAAGCATTTCATAGTGTAACGTGTCTCATATTAGGTGGAAATCACCTAGTGTAACATCCCCAGTCTAAAAGTTCCTCAATATCGCTTTTTAGAGCATGTGTTGTCATGTCCTAATATCACATTTTGACGTAAACG
>JAJOZX010002673.1:37500-192500 GCA_023014485.1 Bathynomus jamesi | reverse complement strand
GAGTCTCCCTGATGATGCCAAAGATCATTTAGTTTTTCACTTCCCTAAAGTTAGGTGACCTTTTGGTTTTCGTTATAAATTGTTCGCAGAAGTCTAGCCTAGCTACATCAACATCTTCGAGAAGGTAAATTTTGTAATCATGGTTATTGAACTTATTATGAGCACTAGAAAATATTCAGAATGTCAAAGGCGAAGCTTTTCCTTTTTGTTATAGTCATCGTACAACTGTATATGGTATAGTACCGGATTTAAAGTGTAAAAATATTTTCCTTCCTCTGATTGGTCGGTCTTTGGAAGAAATGAAACATGGTCCCTGACTGGGCAATTCATAATCTGTAACTCGCTTTTTTGATCCCTTTCAGCCATTGCTGATGAGAAAGCAACGAGTCAAAGAGGGCATGGGCTTATATTGTTGTCAATGTATACGAACTCTTTATTCGTGAATTTTAAAATCGTTAACTGATCAATATGCCGAAAAATATTAGAAAGGGAGGTAAAAACAGGAGGAGGGGAAAGAATGAAAATGGAGGGGAAAGAATGAAAATGAAGCAGAAAAAAGGGAACTAATTTTCAAAGAAGGGCAAGAATATATATATGCTCAGGTTGCCAAAATGTTAGGAAATGGTCGACTCGGCTCTCTCTGCTTTTCAGATGGTCAAAAGAGGTTATGCCATATAATATGTGGGAAGTTGAGGAAAAAAGTTTGGATAAATGAAGAAAATATCATCATATTAAGTTTAAGAGACTATGAAGGTAAGAAAGCCGATGTTATTCTCAAATATAATGCGGATGAAACCAGGAATCTGAAGTCGTACGGAGAAATACCCGAGTCTGTTAAAGTTGTTGTTGTTTAGCCGATCAGCCCACCCTGGTCGAGCAAGCCGGCGGCACGCAGGTAACCGATCGCCCTCTCCGGAGTGGACCAGAAGTTCAGCGCACTAGTAATGTTGTGTTGTGTTCTCTGTTGTGCTAGAGTGGTACAGTCTGTCATAATGTGTTCAATTGTTTGTGGTACGTCCTGGCACAGGTGGCAGGTGTCGTCTGTGGAGTTGTCTAGTCTGTGTTTATATGTCTGTAAGTTGGGGTGATGTCCACATCGGAATCGTGCTAAGTTAACTCGATCCAATCTGCTCAGGCTAATCTCTGACCTGTTAATGGGTGGCGGCTTCGCACCTAGGACCGCATTCGGACCGAGTCGTGTCAGTGCTTTGTGGGTTAGGTGTGTGTGTGTGTTTTCTGTACTGTGTGATGTCTGTGGGGCGTGGTATGGAATGGAGTATTTGGTTTTAATGTCTGTCTGGTGTTACCTTAATGGTGCGAGGTGTCGGTGCATGATTGTACATGTAGTGGCAAGGGTGTTGTGGGTTAGTTGTCGCTGCTGCCATGAATTGTGTTCCCTTCATGTCTAAATGTTCCCTAACTTTCAGTATTTTTTTTTCTGTGTGCAGGTGTTCTATTGGTGTTGTTTGAGTGCATCCTATAATGATACGAAGTGCGTTGTTTTGTATTGTCTGTAAGGTGTTTGTGTGTGTGTGAGATAATGGGTGCCCAGCATGGGCTAGCATAGTTCATAACTGAGCGAATATATTGTTTGTATATGAGTGATGTTGTTTCCTGCTGGTGTCCAAAGTTTGTGCCTGTTAGTACCCTAAGCGTGTTAAGTCTTGACGTACATTTGATTTTAATGTCCTGAATGTGGTTTGCAAAAGATAATGATGTGTTGTATGTGACCCCAAGTATTTTGGTCCTGTGAGTGTGTGGAATGTTGGTGTGTTTAGTGTAAGCTGTGGAGTTATCTGGTGTTCTTTTGTATTGCTTGTAAGCAAGGTGATGGTTGATTTTGTGGGCGCTACTTTGAGTCTATTGTGTGTGAGCCAGTCTTGTATACTGTTTATGTATGTTTGTTGGTTATTTGTAGCGGTGTCGATGTTGTTGTGGGTGGATGTTAGTGATGTCATCTGCATATGATGATAAGGTAAGTTTGTTATCTATGGGTGTTGGAATGTCGTGCATGTATAAGTTGAAGTGTGTTGGTGAGAGAACAGAGCCTTGAGGGACCCCGTTCGGAAAAAGCTTGTTTTTGGATGACTTGCAATTAAATGTGACATGTGAGTATCTTCCTGAAAGATAGTTGCTCAGCCATCTTTTAGTGTTATTGTGCATGTTTGTGTCGAGTATTTTGTTTATGAGAGGGAAGCGTGGGATAGCATCAAATGCTTTACTAATGTCTATTGTTGCTAATAGTGTACGTTGAGCAGGAGCGGCTCGCAGGTAGGCACTGTGGAACTGCAGCACCCCCATGATCTTATGATCTTTATATTTAAATATTTAAAATAGCCTCTGATTTTTTTTTTTAATGAACTTTGAGTTTTTAAATCAGATTATATCCTTTTTTCCTTAAACTATTTCAATGCCGAACGAATGAATCACGAAAGTAGCTTCAGCCTTCCCGTGGAACTGCGTACTTAACAGTTCCAGATTTTGTTCGAAACGCTTGAAACCTCGGTGGCGGACGTACGAAGAGCGAGTCAGAATCGCGGGTTTAAGAGGATCCAAAGCACTGTGGACAGAGCAGTGCCGATTTGTTTGTTTGACGTGGTAATTGTGTTGCTGTATTGTTTGCTAATTCGAAATTTAATTTCCGAATTGCATTTATCAATGATTCGTTGTCATTTATTTTTTGTCGTGAGATTGAAGTTAATTATATAATAATTGGATTATTTACATTATATAGCTTTCATTTCTTAGAATATTTTTTCGCTCAGAATAAAAACAGAAGAATGGAATTTGTTTATAAATAAAATTTTTGGCAAATTCGAAATTACCCGTTAAGTGTAAGTACCCTATAATTGATTTTATGATACTATTTTACTTATTTTTATGACTGAGTAGTTATCTCTTTATCTATTCTACTTTCTCTCTCTCTCATATTTATATAATCGACACAATTGTTCGCAATTTCTGAGGCAGCACCCCGATAACTGAAAGTCACGAGCCGGCACTGACGTTGAGCTGGTCGTCTGGCGTTGATGCCATCCATGATGTGCTGCGTGAGATTAGTGAGTAATGTCATGGTTGAGTGGTGAGGTCTGAATCCATGTTGAGTAGGCGATAGTGGTATGTGTGGGTTGGTGGGTTGATGATTTGTAAGATTAATCTTTGTTACTTTGGAAGGTATGGATAGTAAAGTAATGGGTCTATAGGAAGCTGGTTCTGTTGGATTTTTGTTTGGTTTGAGTAGTGTAATAATTTTACCTTGTTTCCATATGTCGGGAATAATACAGTGTTGGTATGAATATGTGCTGATATTTGTGAGAGCTAGTATTCCCTGTGGGCCCAAGTGTTTAAGGTGTATGTTAGATATGTTGTCTGGTCCAGTAGCTTTCGAATTCTTAATGTTTTTGATCTTGGTGGTCTGGTCTGTATTGAAGGGTGTAATGGTCGTGTTGAGTCTGTAGGTTTCCTTGTGTCTGGCTGTTTGTCTGTCTGCGTGTTTCTGATTGTTGTCTCTGTTTAAGTGACTTATCTTTGCCTAGTGATTAATTAGAATGTTAGCTTGTTGTGTATATGTTGGGATATTATTTTGGCTGCGACAGATAGCCGCGTGTGAGGTGTGAATGCCGCTGTTAAAGTGGGTAATGCTGTTTATAGTCTTGTATAGCCTGGATGTATCTGTGGAGTGGTTTAGTGTTATGAATTCCCTAAATGTTTCCGTTTGTTTTTCTTTGAGTTTGTTGTTTATTTCTGTGTTGAGCTGCGGGTATGTATTTGTTTGCATTATTGATGATCTGATTAAATGTCTTCAGTGTTGTATTGATGGGTTGTATGATGGGTATGCTGTTCAATGTGGTGAATTGTTCCTCAGTCTGTAAGTCTGTTAAAGTAAACGAAAATGCTACGTTTGTTGAGGATGACATGGACAACGCCATCACCTTCGACGAATATTTCGAAGAGGAAGAAGATGCAGGAGCCGATATTCATGTAACTGCTTGGAGGCCGTGAATATATATATATATATATATATATATATATATATATATATATATATATATATATATATATACACACACACACACCTTACAACCTTACAAAGGTTTCTCGCGATGATTTCTCATTTCGTGAAGGTCAAGCTTGTCGCCCCTCCTCTCGAGTTGGCCTGGTGAAGTAGTGAGTTGGATTCTTGCGCGCTCCACCTCACATAGCCAGGTACGCCCGGCTCATCGGGGATTGTTCTGAGCCAGGCGTCTAGTCTTCTTTTGAAGATTTCTACTGCAACTCCCTTCGTGTTTCTTAGGTCTTTGGGCAACTGATTAAACAGTTTTCGTCCTCTCACTACATAACTAGTTTCTTTCAGGGTTAAGGATGTTCCCTGTCTCGCCTTCAATTTGGGAATACGACACAGTCTACCTTCTACTTTCCACTGTTGTTTGGGGAATTTTAGGGTTCAGAGTAAGATTACGGACTAGTTTCGCCATTATTTTCCAAGTGTAAATAATGGTGTATATATCTCCTCCTTTCCAGTGAATATAGGTCTAGTTCTCGTAACCTTTCCCAGTAATTTAGTTCTTTGCACCCATTGATCTTGGCTGTGAAGCTTCTTTGGATCCCTTCCAGCTGTCTAATGGCTTCTTTTTTATATGGGAATGTTAGGACCGAGCAGTATTCCAATTTGGGTATTATCAGGGTTTTCAGTAGAGGAATCATTACATTCCTATCCCTTCGTTTAAAGGTTCTCAATATCTGACCCGTTATTCTCTTTGCTCTGTTTACTGCTATCTTATTTTGTGTTTCAAATTTCACATCTGTCATTACAACCCCTAAATCTTTTGCTCTGGAATTTCTCTGAATTTCCTGTCCATTTGGGGTATAATATTCCATGGATTTTAGGTCTTCTCTTTTTCCGTACCGTAATAGCTGAAATTTCTCGGTGTTAAACTTCATATTGCTGTCTTCCGTCCACTTGTAGATTTTGTTTATGTCGGTTTGTAGAGATCCTATGTCTTCTGGGTTTCTTATTTTTCTACTGATCTTTGTGTCATCCGCAAAGGATGTTACTGTGCTGTCTCTGGTAACGTCCTCATCTATGTCAGTTAGCATGATTATGAAGAGTAGTGGAGCTAATACTGTTCCTTGTGTTACCGAGCTGAGGACCTCTGATTCTGATGAAGATACTCCTTGTACTGTAACGACTTGCCGCCGCTCACTAAGGAAATTATATATCCATTTCCCTACTTTTCCTGTTATTCCCATATATTTCAGTTTATGTATTATGATTCCGTGGTCACACTTGTCGAACGCTTTAGCAAAGTCTGTGTATAGTACATCATAGTTTTCATTACTTTCAAGTGAATCAATAATGTTGTTGTAGTGTTCCATTAGTTATGATAGGCATGATCTGCCTGACCGAAACCCTTGTTGGTTATCATTGAATTTTTTCTGAGTTTCCAAAACGTCAGATTTTCCGTCTAACTATTCTTTCAAATATTTTAGTGAGATGGGATGGAAGCGATACTGGCCTATAGTTTTTTGCCTCGGATCGATCTCCTCCTTTATATATTGGGACTATGTTCGGACTCTTCAGTATGCCCGGTATTTCTCCCGTGTCTAGTGATCGTCTCCATATCCAGTATAGCGGCTCAGCGATTGTATTCTTGCAGTTTTTGATCAGTGTGGCATTCCATTTATCCGGTCCTGCCGCTGAGTGTGTTTTTAGTTTCCCTATGGCTTGTGTAATATCATCCGTCGTAAAGTCGAAATCCGTTATACTTTCCCCTTGTGGTTCTTCTTCAAAGAACGCGTTTCTATCGCATATCAGTTTGTCAGTTTTTGGGATACTGAAAGATGATTCGTACTGAGCTCTTAATATTTGAGATACTTCTGTTAGATCATCAGATAAATCACTGTTCTCATTTTTTAAAGGTCCGATAGTCGCATGGTTTTTCGACTTTCTTTTTGCGAAGTTACAGAAGTACTTTGAGTTAGCCTTTATCGCTTCTATAGCGTCGTCATCTTTTTCTGTATGCTTCTCGATTAGTTCCTGTATGACGACATCGATACTTTGTAGTTTATCATTTAATATTTTTCTGATGTTGTTATCTTTACAATTACTTAATTTTGCAGTCACTCTTTTTCTCTTTCGGAACAATGCCCTCTTTTGTCTTTCGAACCTGCTTCTCTTTCCTCTTTGTTGTATCTTTGGGACATGTTTTTCCACTATTTCTAACGTCTTCTCTAACGTCATTAGCATCTCCTCCGTTGTCTTGGCCACGAAAATTTTCCAATCTATTACTTTCATGCTGGATGTCACATCTTCCCAGTTTATAGCTTTGGAGTGAAAATTAAAAATTTCGAATTTGCTTCTTTCTGTTGTGCGTGTTCTTTCCTTTCCTGTTGCCTTTATATTAGTTGTTATTTCAATGATGTTGTGGTCCGATATCATAGCTGGGGATATTTCTACATTATCAATTAGATTGCTGTTGTTTGTGAATACCAAATCTAGGCAGTTGTTTTTTCTTGTGTTTTCTGTTATTTCTTGCGTTAACATAAATTCATCAGCTAAAGCTAGTAGCATTTTTACCTGCTCATGGTCTTCTCGTGTGCCCCCCTTGTCCTGGTGTATACATATATTTTTTCCTATCCTTTTATATTTCATGAATGGGAAATTAAAATCACAGAGAAAAATATTTGGCGTTGGAGAGTGCAGATCACTTACCAAGTTTCTTACCTCTGTAATGGAATCTGAAAATTTTGAGGTTGGCGTGTTTGACGGTCTGTACATTACAATTAGTACCATATTTAATTTTTCAATTTTTGCTGCTACACATTCTACGTAGTTGTTTGAGGTACTTATAGCCATTTCTGCTATGTGCCTTTCGCGTGTGTAAATAGCACATCCTCCTCTACGTCTCACTGTTCTGTCGGCTCGGAGGATGTTATAGTTGTCAATTTGTATTTTTTTTTTGTCAATACAGGACTCACAATTTTCACAGTTCGCTTGGCAGTCCTTTAGATGAGTTTCCGTGAGGCATGCAAAGTCTGCTCCGGCTTCTTGCATGAGTCCTTTCAGGTATACAACTTTGTTCGTGGAATGGTTTGATTTAAGGCCCTGTATGGTGGCTAGGATATTTTTCTTTTTTTTCCTTTTCGCATACAGGTGGTTCCGATTCGTTTTCCAATGGTGGTGCCGGTTTCGTTGCCTTGTGGTGCTCCGAGAATTGACCTCTTTTTATCTTTGTCGGTACCTGTTATCCCGATAACGCATGAAGTGCCTTTGTTCGTACCTTCTGTCCGGCTCTCGGATTCCTATAATACATTATATTTGTCAGCTGGTTTTGTAATTGCTGGAGAGTATTTAGCAGCTGAAATGTGTTGGCTGCGTCTAAAAAATTGGCACTCTTCTTTGATGTTATTTTGTCTGTTCTCTCGTTGCGTTCCTTTGAGGAATATATATATATATATATAATATATATATATATATATATATATATATATATATAGAGTGGTGGACCGGATGTCAGTTTCTCAACATATGCGGATGCGGATTTTTAATTTCAATATCCGCGGATGCGGATATTTAGTTAATCTATCAATAATCTAGAATTATGAATATATGACATAATTTTTTCAAATTTCGTGATATTACTATCATGGCAGGCAATGCATAAGAATTAAAATTAATATTAATGTTTTCATTATGATAAAAATAATAACTTTCTCAAGAGTTTCAGCCACAGAAAATTCAATGAAACAAGTTTCATTCAATTTTCTGTGTTACCAGCTATTTATATTTTGAGGTTTATTTATTTTTTGTTCATTAATAGTTAATACTTTACATGAAATATGCATGACTGGGCCTTGTAAGCTACTTTATAAGCTAATTTAATTGTAAATTGCATAATTTATTAGAGGTAATATCCGCATAACATTCGCAGTCAGAAGTGCGGATGTGGATGTTAAAAATGATGCGGATATCCGGTCCACCACTATATATATATATATATATATATATGTAGATGCGCCTCGGTGGTGTAGTGGTTAGCGTCACTGACTACGAATCCATCGGCCCCGGGTTCGAGACCCGACGGCAGCCGGCGCGCAGCAAAACCCAGCTGTTCATCCTTCCACACAATAAAGAAAGTGATTGGTAGATAAATGGGTACCCTAGGTGGCCTAGTGGTTAAGACGCTCGGCTGCTGATGGGGCGTGGTTCGGATTCCACGTTAAACTGTAGGTCTTAGGTAGAGTGAAAAGCTTGACCTTCGTCAGAATGAACAATTCGGGCGGAAGCTAACCAAAGGTTAACCAAAGGTTATGGCATGCTTAAGAGTGATGGGTTGCAGTGGAAGTAAATAATTTGTGTAGAAGCTAATCTTGTTTGTACAACAGAGTCCATTCCTATATCTTAATACAATGAGAGCTTTAATAAGTTAATTTCTAAAAATGAATATTACAAGAATTAATTTTTTAACTTAACTAACCAGTAACCACTTTATCATATATATAGTATAGAATTTTTATATTTGCAGTATTTTTTCCTTTCAGTTAATATAACGTTTTTTGAGGGGCCTTTTAATGCCATTTACATTTTTCATTAAATTCTGCGAAAGTATTTTATTATTGCATAAACTTTTCTAGGCTAACCATAAGCTGCGTTTGTTTTAAAAAGAGTTGATGAACCAATTCATAATTTGTAAACCACTTTTCTGTGAAAGTGACAAATATCTTCGGAGGTGAATCTCCTACTATTCCGTTAGGATATATATATGTATACAGTGTTACAATTTATAGATTTATTTACAGGATAAAAATTCTCTGTCAAAAATGAGACATAATATTTATTTTAATTTTTCTCGTCGTCTTAACGAGTTACTGCGTGCTGTCTGCTCATAATATTTATATTGTACCTATTTTAATTATAGCTTATAATAAAGCAGATGCGGCCCAAACGAAGTTTAAGGTTACACTTAGATTCTAAGCTTAAGCACTCGTTTATCCGTAATAAGAAAGTGCAGGTTTTTATCTCGATATTGCTGTTAACTTATCTTCTTTTTTTCTCTCAGTTAGACTGAAGAAGAGACCCTGAATTTAGATTTCAAATTTTCTGTGGAACAAATTGACAATTAGTAAATGTCTTTCTTAAATTAATTAAAATGATCTAAAACCCTTTTTTAATTCTATCACGTTGTCTACTCAAGTTTAGCGTACGCAAACGTTTAGTGCATTTTCTAAACTAAAAAAAAAACCAGAATAAATGTATTATCACTAAAAAAAGAAGACTGATAAAAGCTCGTCGGTCCAATAGCTATAATAGGCATTATACCACTATAATGAAAAACGAAGCTGAACTAAATGACTTTAGAATTTGTGAGACGTTAAACTCGAACCCCCTCAATAGCCAAATTAAAAAATACATTGACATCACTTAAATATTTTTTAGTGATAATCTAAGCCAAATTTTAGTATAAAAGTTCGTTTCTGTCATCTCTGTGGACTGACCAAAATCCATATGCATAATGTCTCTTCGTACCTGATAATTTAATAGGGAAATACCTTTTTTCTCTAAACTTAGTATACGAGTGTTAGCCATACATTTGTCTAATTTTTTGGTTTTGTGTCTGGGTCACATATTGTACATCCTCAGGATTTTATCAGTGAAATTAGACACTTTGATGTAACCTACTCCACACTAATCTTTTAGATTGCGTCATATCAATGACTCATCCCGAAGATCACGTGAATACAAGAAAAAGTGACGCGATAATGACAAACAATTTTGTCGGTAGGAAATTCTACCAATGGGCACTAATGGTTTAACTGGTTTTGAGGTTATCAGTCTATTTACAGTTGTTTCCCGTTGATGATTTACTTGGCTACCTTGTTCAATTTTTTGACTGATGAAGTTCTGTGTCTCCCAATTTTATAGTGTCTGACCTTGGTTATATTTTGCGTTCCTAATAATTACTTTATATTTAAAGAAAAATATTATTATAAATAGGCCTTTGGTGCTATGATAGGATCTCTATTAGCCCTTTCGTTAGGACGTAATTAAATATAGTCTGCCCAAACTATGACGAAGGGTTACTCATCAGTGTCGAATGGGTGAAGTCCGGTTTTTGGCTGCTTATTATAGTTCTTCAGAAGTCATTTATGTCTTCAGTTCCTTCTTTTAACATCTTCATTTGATGCCATTATGAAGATTATTTGTTCTTTGACACTCGCACTTCTCTTCTCAAGTTTTCTGGAATAACTTTATAACTTATTTCCAGTAATTAACTTCACTTTATAAAAAGGAGGACAGCGGGAAGCTACCTTTTCTGGATATTCGGGTTAAACGCTCTGATAAGTCACAATTCTCAATTTACCGTAAGCCAAACCAGCTCTCGTAGCGCAGTGTGCAACACCAACATCGTTTTCCTATAAAGCTCTCCCCTCACACTGAGCGGTCTCCCCCTAGACATTTGTTGCTGGGACACCTGGCCCTCCAAACCCTGAACAAAATTTTATCCCTCGTCTGCGAAGCTTTCACAGTGCGTTTCGCTCAATTTAAGGAACACAAAATAAAATTTTATTATAAAGAATTTTAAAAGGCAATTTTTATTTTTGGCTCTCTAAGGGAAAAACACCATCTGGGTAAAACGTGTCATATTTTAATAATAGTAATAATAATAAATTATTATTATTAAGCTTTGGTACTTCATGATACTTTGTTCCGGTTTGTTACCAGAACGTTTCTCACACAAATTAATGAGAATTTACCCATGAACGCTGTTCCGAAACAAAAATCGGAACAATCTGGATGCGTGTATATTGTTTCGAAAGTGTTCACATTACCTGGGATAATCTCGGAATAAATGTCCAAGAAACGAGTGTCCAGGGAGACAATACGCAGTGTGAATCGGCTATAAGCGAAGTGAAGACACTGAGACCGGGGGTTCGACCCCTGTGCTTACACTAACAAACTAATTTATCAATTTTTATTCAAATCGTAGACTCAATTTTTCCAGCCTTAATAGCTTGTTTCTTCGAGTTTTTAAAATATGTGATCCCTTTTTTTAATAGTGGACCAATTATATTTTCCGAGCTTGCAATGTCCGTGGCTACCCTTATTTTATTCGTAAGGTCTATACTAATGCGCGACTTTTCGTGTTTGGTTCCAATCCAACACTGGGATCTAATTCTGGATAAACAAAATTAGTTTTACCTTATTCTAGTGCCCTGGAGAGACTCCAAATGCTTCTGAAACTTCATACAAATGTTAGGCTTATATTAATTTTTCATAATACCATTGGTTAATTTCTAATTAAAAATAGTCCCGAATATGGAACGGAAGACGGGGTTTACGCGATTCCACGTCATAACTGTTGTGTAAAACACGCGAGACAGACTCGGGGAAAAAAAAATCCCTTTAGTTTAAATTAAAACGGCACAAATACGCAGTTATAAGTCGAGATCTACTATAACACTACAGTTTTTATGCACCTCTCATCTCTAAATCACAGAAATGTTTGACAAAGTGCAAAATTTACAGTTTTTATGCACCTCTCATCTCTAAATCACAGAAATGTTTGACAAAGTGCAAAATTTACAGTTTTTATGCACCTCTCATCTCTAAATCACAGAAATGTTTGACAAAGTGCAAAATTTATATTTAAATTTGCGAAACAAAATAGAGTCGTTGAATCGATGTAGAACGTAAAGTAATGATGGGGTTGTTTAACCTCCTTCGCAACATCTAAGGTCATACGAAGGAGGGGACCTATGGCTTTACGTGGAATCCGAGGTACTATGGGTCACTACGTAGTCAGGACGGTCCCCCATCCAACTACTATCCAACCCAATGTCGCTTAAAGGGAAGCGGTGTTACTATATTGGCTACGACGCGTCGTAGCCAATATCGTAACACCTCTTCCCGTTAAGTCCCGGTGTAGAATTTATTGAGAACTTTAATATCCCCATTAATGATGAAAATGTACCGGTCCGGAAGGGGCTTTAAAAGAGATGGTCTGGATCAGTCCAGACCACTATTTTTAGCTTTTGCAAGTATATAGTGTGAATTTTAGCCAAACCACTCGCTTGTTTTCATCCGTAATACGAGTATCGGTCGAACAACACGTTTCTGGTATAATTTGAGACTAAACTGTGTGAAAGTACACGAGCTTCATTTTATCCCACTGTAAGTTACTGATCCAAGAGAAAATCTCTGCTTTACGACACCTGATCGACTTTACTTTCTGTCGACGAGTATATTGTGGGTTAGGTTAGGTTATCTAGAGTCTGTGGGCTGTTCATGCCCAATACAGTGTTTTTAAGTTTGTTTTAACTCCACAACTTCGAAAGAAACTTGCTTGAGAAAATGTATGGGTAAACTATTAAAAATTCCCACAAAATTTTTCTAATGCTCTGTAGAGAGGGCTGTCAAAAGTAAATAGACATCTTCGGTTTTTCCATAGTTTATTACTTGATAATAAAAGTAGATAAATAATAACGGATTCATTGAATCAATATATTTAGAATCGTTTTGCTTTTCCCCTTGTATTATGTAAAAGTGACACACTTTCTGGGATTCCATTGATGAGCTTTGCCATTTGTTCTTGAGGACAATCATCATGACATCTATTTACTTTTGTTAACCTTCTATATATAACCACGCCATTAATAGTATAAGAGCAATGAACTTTTCACAAATTTGCCACGTTTTGATCTCTTGAGAGGCGAATGACCCATTTTATTTTCAACATGTTTCGAAAATCGATTTATCATCATTGGCGCAGTTTCACCCGATTTAAGATCCCTAATAATATTTTCTTCTTGTTTGAGATGTTTTACAAGTCCTCTACGAGTCTTCTACTCGTTCCTACGCATTTCTAATTTATTCTTGGTCTATCGAGGATTTCCGTAAATTATCCGCATTCCAGTTTGTTGTTAACTGCATGACTTACCCCCATAGTGACAATCAGATAAGGGACCTACAGCTAAACGTGGTATCCGAACCATGGTCGCTACATCATCTGGACGCGGACGATTGTCATCCAGACAGCTACTACCCAGATACAGAGTCTTCTAACTTCAGTGATCTTTAGGAAAAATCTGTTGTCACTACGTCACATACCCATTCCAGTTTGAGTTGAGATATGAAATCATTCCAGCCTTGGAATGACTATGTCGACCACTCGATTTGGCCAAAGTACGTCTTGTTTATGACGGTAATAATATATTTGAGGCCCTCCGAGGAAGAAATGGCTAAGCTACAGAAGTTAAAAAAACCCAGAAAACCTCGTTTTCTGGCTTTTTTTAAAAACTTTTGTCGTTTAGCCACTTCTCCAAGGAGGACCTCGTTTAGATTAACGTCAAACAGGTTATAATAGTCCATTGGGAGCAGTTTCACATAGACAATACAGAAACTTTAACTTCTTCATATATTTCTAGATTTGTTGATTTTAATAAGACAGATTCCGGTTTGTTCAATGTTACTTGAATGGACGAGTCTTCAGTAAGATAGGTTAGGTAATCAGTCCCACACCAACTACGTCATTGAAATAATTTTTTTTTATTAAACATTTATCCCAACCATCAAGTTACACCGGTAATACTTTTTCCATATATTGTACCTTGGTTTAGCTTCCGCCCGAATTGTTCATTCTGACGAAGGTCAAGCTTGGTACTCACTCCATCTTAGATCTACAGTTTAACGTGGAATCCGAACCACGCTCCACCAGCAGCCCAGCGTTTTAACCACTAGGCCACCCAGGGTACCCATTTATCTACTAACCACTTTCTTTTATTGTGTGGAAGGAAAAACAGCTGGGTTTTGCTGCGCGCCGCCTGCCGTCATCGGGTCTCGATCCCGGGGCCGATGGGTTCGTAGTCAGTGTACAAAAAATCAGGCAATTTGTAAACTGACTGAAGTTTTAGGCAATATATCAAATTGCGAAACATATAAAACCTAACCTAACCTAAACTAACCTAACCTCTCTGGTAATGCTGTGTATGCATGCCCACTGGTATTTCCCGATACGATGCCTAAAAATTCATTTGGTTAGGTTTTGTGTGTATCACAATTCCACATATTGCCTAAAATTTTAGTTAACTTACAAACTGCCTGATTTTAGACATTGACTGTAACATACAGTATATGTGTAAAGAAACTTAGGCGAAAAGGCTTCTGTATCCAATAAATCACTGGATAAATCAAATAAATGCATTATTATTATTTAAAAACCAAAATGTTTGAAACAATTTTTTCTTGTAATGAAACTGAATCACAAGTGTTATTTATGCCATGTTTACATCCATATATTGTTACGTCATGGTCGTCCCTGACAAAATATACTATTTTACGATGTTCCTTGGTACTACAAATTGATTAATTACCAGTTACTAGTATTGTAGTTGTTAATTAGTGTGTATGTATGTATTTATGTATGATATAAACGTCTATACCTCCTACATAGAGGCTTTACATCATTTTATAAAGCTAAAAACACGACAACGAAACCCACTATTACTTTCGTTACACTGTGGTTCCGTCATTCAGAGGTGCCTCGTGATTAATGATCAGTAATCAAAAAGATCCGATCAAATATTAACACGGCATAAGGGCGTAACCAATATGAGCTATCATATTGATCATACCATTTTTCACCTTGAGATTATGAGTTCCATTTGCATACATACGACAAGTGTAACCATGTGTAAAATTTTTGTGTGCGTGTGTATACGCACTGATGTTTCAGAGTTCGTGTACGCGTAAAATTTACATATTTGTGAATTTCGGGTTAGATTTTAAAAGAAATACAGACACTATGCATGCAATATACTCGTATATATATATATATATATATATATATATCCCCGCAAGGGGGTTCTAAGCTCGTGCTCTTGAGTGCTCTTTGTGCTCGTTTGTACGTGCTTGTTCCTGGAGGTTTCACGTGCGCCCTCCCGGCCCTAGCACCCAAGGATGATGGGGCTCGACCCTGCAGTCCTTGTCATCCTTGGTCTTTTTCCACTTCGACTGTCCCCTCCACCCTTTCTTTTTCCTCTGTCTTTCCTCTCCCTTTTTCTTTGTTTTTCCGCTGAGATATGCCCTTTTAAATAGAGGCGAATCGGTTCTTCCTGAACTTAAAAAAAATATATATATATATATATGTGTGTGTGTGTGTGTGTGTGTGCAGTAATTATCAGCTTGATCTCATCCACAAAACGGTATCAAACACATGTCCACACACATTGAGGGTTCGAGTTACAAATTTTTTTTTTTAATCCATATGTTTTTGGTGTTCCAGACCGGAAGTTATATCAGTCTTCTGAGAAACAAGCAAGAACACACACACAAACACACACACACCTTATTGTTTTCAACGCACTGGAATGATGCACTGGCTGGTCATGAATAAAAACCTTCTTCTCATAGTTACCGGAAGTTAAAGATTATGAAAATATTCCTTTTGCAGAAATAACCTCTCGTTTTTGTTATAAAAGAGTTTATATTTGCAAAACTACGAACAAAGCAAGTGGTCCGATCGCCTTCGTGTATATTTGTATAATTTTGTCTTCTCGGTTCGTATAAAATTTCCGCTATGTGGGCACATTATTATCATTATTTTGATAATGCCCACACTCGTTATTTTTATTAATTATAATTCATTTTATAACTTATATTATAATTCACTTCGTAATAAACTTCATTTTATGATTCCATTATGAGACCTATTTATACGAATCCGAGAAATGTCGGAACATTGCTTTCATTCTAAAAGACCAAAAGCAAAAGATAAGCGTTTATTTTGGAATGTTCGCAATGGAGGCGAATAACAAGATTCTTTCTCGTATCTTTTGCCTTTAGGACACTAAAAATAGCTGCATTCATTCCCCATTTATCCGCACCTTGAGATCAGTAATAGTTTTTTTAATTGTGGAATAGGAAACTTACGTAAATAAGAATGTTTGTTTATTAATGAAAATTAAAAATACGTTTAAAGAAAATGAAATTGATAGTTGAGAATATTTTTTGTCCCTTTATACAATTATTATAAATATATTCTAAAGAAATAGTATTGGGTTCGAGATGTAAGAATGTTTTCCTCCATCTGATTGGTCAGCCTTTGGAAGAAATGAAACGTGGTCCCCGATTGGACAATTCCTAACCCGTAATCCATCATGATCCGAATACACTATCGTTGGAAAAGTGGTCCGCTATTTTATAATAAGACAGTACCAGGTGTATATGGGTAAAGTTGTGGAAAAAAAAGTCCTCCGGTGATGTAAAATTTGTGGGAAACATAATTAAACGTCCCAATTTTCAGCAAGAATTCATAATTAGTTGGAAAAAAGTTATATACCACTGGTCATAGGTAAACTGAACTGAGTATTATTGAGAATATATCAATAAAGCAAGTGGTTAAAACTAGTAACAAAATTCTCTCTCTCTTCTCTCTCTCTCTCTCTCTCTCTCTCTCTCTCTCTCTCTCTCTCTCTCAATAAGAAATTAGATTTAACTGTAGGCCTACAGTCTCTCCATTAAATATGTCTGAAGAATTAGTTCAATATTTTAAAGGAAGGCCTCTATCAATCTCCCCGAAAGCCTACCCAAGTTAAGCCAGCATAGGGCTAGAGGGTTAGTCCGACCCTGTAAGGGGAACTCGTACATTTATAGGAAGGCCTATCGATAAATTATACTGTATATAGAATGCATAATATATCGAAAGTAATGTCATACAATGTAAAAGGATTCTTTTCTTTTTCATAAATTGGCGCCGAATGCACCGGCACTCCAATTGGTCAAATATATTTTTACTGGTTAGTTTTTCTTTCAACCAATTATGAACTTTTGAGAATTTTTAAATTTTCACTCGTTTTTCCATAGATTTTATGTATTTGGCGAATTTATTTCCGCAACTATGCAGAACATACTAATGATACTACATAATAATGCATTTATATATAGAATATATGTATTTCAGAACCCGTCAATATTAATTAACCAATAATTTTAATCTCTCATCTATAAATGGATTGTTTAAATCGATAATAATCCCCTTATCTACATCCGGCTACGATCCAAAGAGAACAGCCTTTTGTTATAATCCATTCCCAAAATCTGATATTTGCCTTTATTTATGATTCATGATGGCTTCGAACGAGGGTTCAGGAACGACTTGCGGTCGACCCCTCCGGCATCTCGCCTCATTTGCCTGATTTGGTGAAAGAGAGAATTGTTTTCAACTTTCCTTCTGCTCTCCTTGTCAGCTACGCATGGCTGATCAGGGACTCTGCACAAAAACCCTTCAGTTGGTTCTTCAAATTATGCAGGTTGGTGTGCTGGAAGTTTCTCAGTTCTTTCGGCACCACCTTAGAGTTTTGGCCCAAATGAGGATCAGGGTTCTCGTTAACCGGATTTGTTCCCCTTTTTGATACATATTCATAATTATTTTTGCGTATTCGTTTATCGATTTTAACCCTGAAGAAGACGTAAGGATTATACCGATACGTTGGTATTTACGTATGGGACCGGTTCCTGCATTTCTCTTTATCTCCAGCAGTATAAAAATGGTTATTATGGTCGAATGCACTAGTGCTAGGGTAATTTTTAGTTTTCGCTAATATAGGAATAGGGGATTGGTTGAAGAGACCCGTTTGCGGATCCCCCACAAAATTGAACGTTTTATATATATATATATATATATATATATAATATATATATATATATATATATATATATATATATATATATTGCATTCTTGCTACATATATTTATAGATACATAAACACATATTTCCTAATTGCAATTGCGCACATAATAGATACAATAACTTGCGCGCGCAGACACAAACATACTTATTACGTACATTTGAGAAAATTCCCTTCAATAAATACAATCCGAAACTCGTGTCTACGAAAGCTTTACAACATCGCTCGGCCATAGTGTCGAAATTTAGCAAAAAGGAAAAAATTTAGTGCAGCTATAAATGTCATGGTGGAGCTCTTAATGTCATTTAGTGTAATTTTGGGGGAGTTAGTAGCCATCGGTATTGTGCAAAAGACAGAAAACGCGCCCTTAAATCTAGATGTGGATATAGCATAATGTAATTGAGCCTCGGAGCTTTGATGAGGTTCGGGTCGGGTCTGCGCAAGATTCAATGGATACGGAGGAACGGCGTCTTTTCAGGACAAAGATAGTTTGAAGTGTCCAATAGATTTGTTAGTAAATAGCCCGCGCGATGTTAGGAGAGGTTAGATAATAAAACAGACTTAAATGGGGAACGTTTTAAAAATATAGGAGGGACTAATAATCATAATTAAAAGAGAATTGTTTTCATACATTGGGAAAATAGTTCTGTTTATATATATATATATATTATAAATTATATATATATATATATATATATATATATGATTCTTTACGTATATTCCCAGTTTGAAAAGAGAATAAGGAATTTTTTTTTTTCAATTTTAAGGTAATGTTCGGATATATTCTCTTGCATTTTTTTATCATTTCCGTTGTAAAAGTTTATATTTTCGGAGATAATATTCGGCTGGTTAGAAGCAAAATATATATATAATATATATATATATATATATATATATATATATATATATATATATATATATATACACAAACCTTACCTTTATGAACCTTGTTTCGTGCGTGGTCTCTTCACACGGAGGTCAAGCTGGTGGCCCCGCCTCTAGGTCTGGCTTGGCTTTCTTGTGCTCTCCACCGTACATAGCCAGGCACGCCCGGCTCATCTGGTACCGTCCTGAGCCAAGCATCCAGTCTTCTCTTGAAGACTTCAACTTTGACCCCGTTACTTTTCTGAGGTCCTTTGGAAGCTGGTTGAAAAGTCTTGGCCCCCTGACAACCAAACTATTTTCCTTCAGAGTTGAGGAGGTCCCTTGTCGGGCCTTTAATTTGGGAACACTACACATTCTGCCTTTCCTATTTTCCACTGTTGTTTGAATGGTAATTGGGTTTAGTTTTAGGTTTGGTATTAGTTTTCCGATCATTTTCCATATGTAGATTATGGTGTACCTCTCTCTTCTTCTTTTCAGGGAGTACAGATTTAGTTTACGTAGTCTTTCCCAGTAGTTGAGTTCTTTGCAGCCATCAATCTTGGCTGTGAAATGCCTTTGCGTTTCTTCGTTTATTAGTTTCTTCCTTTTTATATGGGGACGTCAAAACTGAGCAGTATTCAAGTTTTGGTATAATCAGTGTTTTTAGCAGGGGAATCATTACTATCCTGTCCCTTCTCTTGAACGTTCTTAGTACCTGTCCGGCGACTCTTTTTGCTTTATTTATCTCTATCTGATTTTGTGTTTCGAATTTCGCATCATCTGTCATTATTATCCCGAGATCGATCGCTTTCGTGCTTCTCTGAATTTCCTGTCTATCTGGAGCATAATATGCAGTCTGTTTAAGTTCTTCTGTTCTACCATATCTCAAGAGCTGAAATTTCTTGGTGTTAAATGACATGTTGTCTTCTGACCATTTGTATATTTTGTTCGTGTACTTCGCTGATTTTTCTGCTGATCTTTGTATCGTCTGCAAAGGATGTTACTATACTGTTGCTGTTTACTCCGCTGTCTGTCTGTTAGCATGATAATGAACAGGAGTGGGGCCAGTACTGTCCCTTGTGGTACTGAGCTGCCTACTTCCGATTCTGATGATGATATACCTTGAATTTTGACGACCTGCAGACGTTCTCTGAGAAAGTTGTAGATCCATTTTCCCACTTTGCCTGTTATTCCTATATATTTCATGTTATGTGCTATTATACCATGGTCACATTTGTCGAAAGCTTTAGCAAAATCTGTGTATATAACATCGTAGATATATATGACACGATTCCCGACTAAAAAATAGAATAGTCTCAAATGCGCTCATAACCTTTATAATACCTGCAAGTTACACACCTTTATGCGTAATATGGACTATATGTGATGTCATTATAATAAAAAGAAACTTGTATGCGCGAGTAGTAGTATGCCCGCAAAAATGTAGTGCAATGCAACATGATGGGTGTTTTTAACCCCAACAAAAAAAAAATATATATATACACATCAGTATATGTATATCTGTGTGCGTGTGTTATCTCCAAGGGGTAACCTAACCTGGCTGCTTAGGCCCACAAAAATATATGTGGGTGTGTATGCATGTATAGCAAAGCTTTATATATATGAGTTGTATGTATGTGAACTCCAAGGGGTATAGGGTAACCTAACCTAAGGCAGCACAGGCCCACAAAAGTATATGAAATGTATGTATGTGGGTGTGTACGCATGTAAATGTGGGTGGCCTAAAATAAAAACACAAGGTGGAGAGAGTCCTTTCACTGCGGCCAGTCGTATATGACGTACACAGCTATTTCCTTGTACGTACATATAAAGGTGAATTACCATCGCTTTGCCTCACACACACGCACTGTATAGTTTATATATATATATATATATATATATACACACACACACAGACACACACATATATGCCCTTCATTTCCATTAATATTTGTTTATATGGTGTAAATAAAACACAACTGCAGCGTCCTGTTTATTTAATATATATCGAAATACAAAATATGTATATACATTCGGTGCCAAACAGTGATAATACACACGTGATTTGTATATATTTACATCAAGAATATCACAACAGTAGAGGAGAATTGCATTAGATGCAAAAAACAGGAATAATTGGTATTATTTAACATATATATATATATATATATATCAAAACAAAAAATAATACAACTAACAGAAAAATTCTATATACAACAAAATACACACACACACATATAAATATATATATAATATATATATATATATATATATTAAACATATGTATTTTGTTGTATTAGAATTTTTCTGTTAGTTGTATGGAAATACATGGATTAAGGACGGTTTCTACCACGCTTAAATAATATATATATCTGCATCAAAAATGGAAATACTGTACATGCTTTAAGATCAGTTTCTACCACGCTTAAATAAAATAGTAAAGTCGCACGTAATCGAATCCACGTTTACATCCTCATTGCTCTGTACTACACAATAAAGGCGATTTAACATTAATTCATCGCTCAAAGTATGTAGGTGTCTATATTCAATACAATGGGCTTTCAACTCGTTTAACACTATTTTTGTACCCACTTTACAATTGGGCGGTCAAACTATCACGCTTTAAACACGGATAGAATACAGTCAAAAGCACGCACAAAGATGACATCGTTTGCTACAACATCACCATTATTCAAGTTTATAACACTCCTTTCCAAACGGGCATTTATTCTTTCAGCGCTGACCTTTTCAACTGTAAAATCTTCAAGTCATATCGGCAGTTAAAGTATGTTTCTAAATCGTGCCAGCAACTGCGTCTTATATAAAGAAATAATTCTTCAGGGTGAATAGTGAAGGCGAGTTCAGCCCTGTACCGTTGTAGTCCTTTATACCAAAGTTCATGATATTTCGATGAGTCTGCACCTTCTAAATACGCATCCAGTTCCAAACCATTCTCGCCTTGCTCGGCCCTACACTTGGTAAAATCACCGAGCAGGACGGTGTACGCGTATTCAAGCACCGTGTCAAAATAACGCATAGCAGCGACACGAGCGTCTAATATAGGTTTCAGTTTACGGAAGCCGACGACTTCAAACATCCTGTCGAGAATGAAACGGCTTCGCGTGGGGATAAGGGCGTTATTGTCAACAGCATTCCTCCACATCAACCGTACATCAATGCATGGTTGGTTTGAATCACGATTTATGCATAGCGTACAAATAATAGCGTATGAGGGTGCATCACTAATCTGTTTCTTTTTGTGCCTACACCTGCAGTTATTTTATAACTGTCCTCATTCCACTTCTCAACCAACACGAAGATTTTGTTCATCTCTTGAACACTTAAATAAATAACATTGCGTCTACCAAAGTTTGATTGTGTACATTTCGTTTCAAGTACATAATTAATAGCACCGGTATTACGCCTGAACACACGCACAGACTTCAACACACACACACATCGTGTACTGCATTGAGGATGCTGCTCAACAAAATACTAAATCTTTTAGTTTTCTATTGGTCCTGCGAGGCGAGAACGTCTAGACGAGTCGAGCTCTGAGGCGACTATGAGCCGCCAGCGTGCTGTTTGACTCGGAGGGACCGTGCGGGTGGTTGGGTAGGTGGGAGGCGTGGGGTGGTTATGAGTCTCACGGGGTTGCGTCATGAATGCCTCCAAGCGTTAGTGATTCGTGTACGAGATTGTTCCAACATGAAAAATTCGTTGCGCACTGATGAATCAACCGAATATTTGTAGCCCATTATACTGGGTAGGTGTTTAGAGAATTTTTCCATCTGCGGTACATGAAGTAATATCAGATTTAATGATTTATCACACGCACTTCCTGGAATGCGCACCATACATCTTCGTTCAGGGGTTACTGTATTCATCATTGTACTTTCTGGAACTATGCATATTTAACACACTGGCGATCTATTTGAGAGAAACATGTGTCCATACTTGTCCTTTTTGTTGGACAAACGATATTCGTCCCTAAACTCTACTAAAAATTCACATAAACCTTTAGCTACAATTTCACCGCGCACCTCGTCATGAAATACGTGGATGTAGTGGTAGAAATATTTTAAACTGTCCATAATCACAAGATTTACATTCACCGCCCCAGTGTACGCGTACTCGGTGTGATGTAACATGGTGTAATATCTCCTGTCACACCAGTCATCAACAAGGCTCACAACCCAGATCCTTTGTTTCTCTTCTGCAAGCATGGATTCCTTCACTTCATGGTATATGTATTCTCTCGTGCAGTTTAATCCTGCAGCATATTCCATTACATCGTCTAAACGCGAAACCCCGCAACGCTCTCATCAGAATAACCATTGAGTATTTGAATGTCTTGCTCCTCATGCTTCGCACGATTTAATGCGGCCCTAAAGGTTTCAAAGGAGGGATGGTTAGAAATTCTTTGGGTGTTCACCACATCTGTAGACGTTAGTGAGTACCACTTCAAGATGGTAGAGCATGCAATATCATTGGACGTCATCGTTATTTTTCATCTTCGCGAGAATTCTTTAACAGTTAAAAAGATACGTCTGAGAACCAGGGCTTGCGGGGGTCAACTGAGTACGCAGAGAGGAGGTATGGCTAGCCTGCTGGTTTAGTAGCAGGAGTCACATGACTTTTTTATTGGTCAGCAACGTACAAGGGGCAGTGCTTAGATTTATTTGTGCGCGCGCGCGCGCGCACATAAAATAGAAAATGAAACACCAGCTGAAGCATAATTAAATACATATAATAAATAAAAAAATTAATAAACTGTAAAATTTCGTCAAGTGAATAGACTCTAATATAACAATTATATAACAAATATTCACACCTCACGGTATCCAAAGGGGACGGTGTCGTAGGTGCCAGGCACCTGGTAACGTTTCCTGTATGTGTTACTACACACTTTCGTCCCCCTAAGCTCCTCCCCCCCGAACTTCTGAGTCCGAAAGTTATGAGTTCCTACAGTCAGATGGGGTGGTTGGTCATCCTCATTTTCTAAACTCATTAGCTCTCAGCGAATCAAAGTTGACAATCCGCCGATTCGCCTGGTTAAGCGTGATGCCTTTAGCCTTCACGATATACTTCATTTCCTCCCCACCCTCACCCGTACCCCGTAAGTTTTTTGGCCTGTTGAGACAAACGAATCAGCGTAGGCGCTATCTCCATACTCACCCTTGATCTCGTCAGTCAATTCTCCGAGGAATTCCCCAATAGGAGGCATATATTCACCTTCCCTCTCCGTGACTATCACGCTATCTGTATCTGCGTACAGAACCCTCCGTCGAAGAGAATGCAGTAGACTCCAAAGTTTGATGTCGGCGTATGCTGTTGTGAAACTGGCTACATGTATGTTTGTGACACGCGATGTATCTGTAGCCAATTCGGTTCTGTTGTACTTTATTATGTACGTATTACCCACATTCACAATCTCCATGACCACTTTATCGGGAGCGTTGGCGTAATCCCACACCTCGTTATAACTTTGGACTAGATGGACGTTCCCCTTGTCTGTATTCTGGGAAAATTTCCCCAAAGACTATTTAGGCACAACTTTGCACTAAAGCGCTTGCCAAGGTTCTTCGTAATTTGGTCCCGTTCAAGTTGTATCCCTTCACGACACTGGTATCGTTGAATATACGTCTATTTTTCATTTTCGGTCTCAACTCCCCGCGGGTATCCTGATGCTTCTACCTTATCCTTCAAAAAAGTGTTTATATATGGTGTGAAAAGGTTGGGAAACTTCTGAAACCTCCATGCCTCGTATATCTTCAATATTGTGTAACCATGACGAATGGCTAGGGACAGCTCAGGACTTGTATATACGCCTCTGATTTTCCTCTGGTTGATTGTGTGATTACAGGCCCCATTGTTCTCCTCTGCGCACTTCACACACAGAGGGAACATGAGTTTGTGATCTATAACGACAGCAAGATGGCATCCATAAATCGCGGGGGGGGGAGCACGTCTACGAAAGAAAGTCCGAAATAGTTTCCGTTCAAATTAACTGAACTCTTCGATGGTAGGCAGGGCGGGGCCCACCAGTTTTTCAGGTGTGCCTACGGGGTACGGATTGTTCTTCATTACCTAGGGATATAAAGAACAGAAGTCGTAGTAATGGAGTTTCACGTCTTCCGTAGGTGGAAAATATAATTTGAAGGTGTTTGTGCGTCCTCCAAACCAACTATCACCTCATTTGAGAGGGTCCAGCGCCATTGAACGCTTGGTGTTTATTTCTTCGCAGTACTGTCCATCTGTCTCCATCCGTACATCATATTCGTGCTCCCACAAAACCTCGAGTGAACTGGGCGCTTGTAAGTTGATCGCGGGTACGGGTCCATGCAAGACTGTCGGCAGGAGATCTACCGTGGATATCTCCTACGATTCCACACTCAGGACGTGGGCATCCATGCCACCAGCATCCGATAAAGGAGTACGCTGTCTTCTCACCAGTGGCGCGGTCTTCGCTTAGACCATCCACCCAAAAAGCACGGCCATTGATCTTAATGGCCACTTCCCCCGTGTTGCGAGCATGTTTTATGTATACACCGGTCTGTTATCGTAGGTGCATGAGCCAGTAAATGGCCTTATGCCCATAACTGCGTGGGTTGTTTCGAGGAATGATGGCCAGTCTCTCTTTAGGCATGAAGTTGTTCTTGAACACAGTAAAACCGAGGCGATCGTGGTTGCGGCTTGTAGCGGGTCGCAGTTGAACTGAACTATGTACATCCTTCTAAAGGCCTGGAAACATACTCTAAGTACGCGTAAGTCATTCACGCAATAACGCTCGCATTCATCCGATATACTGTAAAGATTATCTTCATTAAACCTGTTGTAGTACTTCTCAAAATCTTCACGCCCACTATCATTCATGTTGGCATAGTTAAAGTTAAGAGTATAAAGTGTGGCCATATGTCCCGCAATACGGTAAACGTGGGCTATATCTATCGTGAAGTTGTCCATGCTAAACCCGGTGCTGCTTTGAGTGGCATGCATTATACGGGCCAAAATGTAATCTACAGAAGCCAGACGCCTGTAGGGTATTAATACCCAAAAATCGTCTCTATCGCCATCAGTCACTCGAAACGGGGATTATTCCTGAAGACTTCAAATTAGCTAACGTCACGCCCATTTTTAAAAAAGGCGACCGCACAGTACCTAGCATTATAGGTTCATTAGCTTAACGTCAATTGTCGGTAAACTTTTGGAATCCGTAGTTAGGGATCGTATCATCGATCACTTAGAAAGTAGAGATTTGATTAATAGTGGTCAGCATGGGTTTCGACGCCATAGATCTTGTTTAACTAATTTGTTAAAATTTTATAACGAGATAGTGCGCGAATACGATAGGCATAGAGCGGCTGACGTTATTTATTTAGATTTTAAAAAGGCGTTCGATACAGTTCCGCATAGAAGATTAATTGCGAAGGTTAAAGCGCACGGTATACGCGGTCAGGTAGCTAACTGGTTAGAGGAATGGCTTCGTGCTAGGAGACAGAGGGTCGTTGTTAATGGTAGTGAATCGGGGTGGTTGGATGTAGGTAGCGGTGTCCCACAGGGTTCAGTGTTAGGCTCATTGCTATTTGTAATTTACATTAACGACATAGATGTAGGATTGACTAGTAACGTGTCAAAATTCGCGGACGATACTAAAATAGGCGGTAAGGTTGTTAACGAGGACGATAGAAATAGGCTCCAAGACGATGCAAATAGGATTATGGAGTGGACGGATAAGTGGCAGATGCAATTTAACGTAGACAAATGTATAGTTTTGCATATAGGTTCTCGTAACAATACTTACACGATGGATGATAGAGAGTTAGCGAGCATTGACGAGGAAGTAGATTTAGGCGTACGCGTATCTAAGGATTTAAAAGTTAGGAACCAGTGCCTGGAGTCTTGCGCAAAAGCTAATAGAATGTTAGGCTTCACAGCGCGTAATTTTGAATTTAAATCGAAGGATATTATATTGCCCCTTTACAAGTCCCTAGTCAGGCCTCATTTAGAATATGCCGTTCAGTTTTGGTGTCCGTATTTGCGTGAGGATATTGATAGGTTAGAAAGGGTTCAGCGTCGTGCCACGAAACTAATTTCGTCATTGCGCAACAAGCCTTATGAAGATAGGATTAAAGTGTTAAACTTGCATTCACTCGAAACTAGGAAATTAAGGGGGGAGCTTATTGAAGTTTTCAAAATCGTTAATAACATCGATAACGTAAATTTTGACAAACTGTTTACTTTCGACAATAGCAATACTCGTAATAACAGATTTAAGTTGCGTGGCAGACGTTTCATTACTAATATCGCTAAAACCTTCTTTACGTTTAAAGTAATTGATAAATGGAATAATCTTCCCGCGTCAGTCGTTAACTCTACCAGCGTTAATATGTTTAAGAGCCGTTTAGATAGGCATTTTAAAAATATTAACGTTGTTTAAAATAAAAAACAACAGTAACAGGAGCTCTGGGGGTGGTGGTCGAGGATGAGTCTGTTGACGATTAATGCCAGCTTGTGACATGCCAGCGTGTGATATGCCAGCAAAAAAATTATATAAAAAAAAAAATTAGACTAACACGAACGTAGATGTAGCTCGTAGAGTAAACTAACCCACTTTTTGTTTAACTTTACCTACTTTTTTTTTCTCCTTATCCTCTCCTTACTTGCATGTCTGTAGTTTGCATGGTATGACAGTGAGTTAAGACTGTTTGCATGGTTTGTAAGCGTTCTTATTTTACTTATTTTCATCTTTCACCCCTCTCCTATTCTCTTTGACTATTTTTCTGACTTGTCGGCAGTGGCCGGCGAATGATGATGGTGTCTTTTTTCTCTTTTTCTGAATGAATGTTAACCCACGAGTGATAGGCGTTGCTACTTACTTATCCCCTTATTCTCTTCTCTTAACCCCCTACTCTTTCCTTTCTCTCGGGCTAACCTTATTTGTAGAAGGGACTACTGTAGGGGTTGTGTCGTAAGACGTAGAGGGCTGGGGCTCTATTACTGTGGGTCTAACAACCGACGCGCTCCTGGTGCGGTTTATACCTGATGTGGAAGGCGATTCAGCAGTATCGGCATGCACCCGCTTTCTCACCGAATTGTCGAGTGGGGGTGCTACAGTCGTCGTTGCTGGGGGTTCCGGAACGCTAGTGGGGTTGATGGTATAGTTTGTAGCCTCAACAACTATACTGTTATCGACATCATCAACCTCATCTGCAATATCTATGATGGGGACATATTGCTGGCACAGTACCTCATCCTCGTCATCATTCACGGTTCTGGAGAAGAAGAAAAACAAGACTCGAATATAAAGAGCATAACTTAAAATGTAATTATGTATTAATTTATAAATATACTTAAAATGTTCCCCATAGTTTTATTTAACAAAATGTTGAAAATACTTGGTTCATTCTTAATCCCCCCCACACACGCGCGCACACAAAAAAGAAAAACTTACATCGTTTCTTCGATTAACACACATTCTGTTTCGGGGTGCATCTTCGTATAACACAACCGGATCGTCCTTAAAAGAAAAAAGAAAAATATTACAGCAAGCCACGCTTTATTATTATAATTATTATTATTATTTTTATTTTCATAGAATAAAGAGCGATAATTATTTTAAAATAAAATCTCGTCAGGGTTTTAAAATTGAAAAAGTAAAAACTAACGCGCCAATCATTTCCAAAGAGCTTTTTATGCAAGAGGAATTAGTTACATGAGGTGTACTCTTAAACACTAGGCTGCTTACATGCTACAGACGATGCTGCTCGAATCGTTTGTGCTTCTCGGTCGAGTGCCAGTCTCGGGTTCAGGGCCTTATGGTGCCAATTCCTGAAGAGACTGGCTCGAAAATACACTGTCGTTGTCCACGCGTCCCATCAAATGAACACACGCATCAGCTCTGTAAAATAATAACGTATACCTAGAGAATGGGTTATATATACATACATACATACATACATACATGATGAAAAGAACCACGAAGGAAAGGAAACAGAATGGTGCTCTTGCGCTTTCGTCTAATGACATCCTCAGGAACACTGAAGTAAATAAAGAGTTCGAGACTATATATAGGTCACAAAAAAAAAAATATATATATATATAATAAATATAGAAATAAAAATTGTAGGAGGAGCATTCAAATTTTACTCCGGACATGACACCCCCATTAAGAAGGCCATATTTTCTTCACTGTTTTTCCGCGCTCTTAGGATCGCCAGTCCAGAATACATGGATGCCGAATTAGAAAAAATTAACGGTATTGGAAGTGATCTGTGCTACCCACCTGCGTTTATGGAATCTTGTCTTAAGGCAAAACGAACCTTCTATCGCGTGAATAATTCTCTGAAGGTTCCCCAATTCTTCTTATAACGTATCGGGAAATTATTTTTCTCTATTTAAGACTAAGTTCTTTGAAGAGAGCAAGGCTCGAAGGAGAAGATAGACTTTTCCTTACGGTAATTTACTGCTAAAATGTTACAGGTAATGCTCAGCCTCTAAGTTAGATCAGTCTAGTCAGAATGAACATTGGAGAAATTTTATGGGTTTCTATATGAAATTTTTTTTCATGACATCATTATTATTTAATGCTGATCTGTTTTTGTTTTTTATTCTCAATAGGCTGATTTACTTTGCAACACATTTAAAGACAAAAATATTTTTGCTGCATCAATGCCTAGATTGCTAAGCATGAGGAAGCCATATTTTAAACCGCATATTGACAGATCTGATGTTATCATGATCTGCCGAGTTAACTTAAAATGAAAAATGAAATATGCCTTCCCATCACGAATTACAAACAAACATGCACATGGGCAAAAATGAAAGGCTTAAGATTAAAAATTAAACGTTAAGCAGGACATGACTTCATCTTTTACAACGAAGAGAGAATGTATACAAGAAATTAACAAGATTATATTACATTGGTCTACAAATTTTGAAAAAGTTTGTGCTTCGGAGATAAAATGTGTTTCCTATTATGGATTTTGGGTGCTGAAAACGAATATGACCATAAAAACAGTCGATTGGCTACAGTTTCCAGAAAATTTAAGTTACACATTTGTGTATATGTATACCATATATTAGTAACATACCTGTATAATGCAATCACTTATTTTGATTCAACCCGTCGCTTCTTTGCTTGTCTCTTGTATTCAATTTCTGGAGCATCTCTTGTTATTGTCCAGCAGTAGTCTGCTAACAATGATGGACTCCATTTCCCCTGGTAGCGTTTCTCCATCGCTGAGATATCCTGGTGGAAACGTTCACCATGTTCATCGCTGACTGCTCCGCAGTTGGCCGGAAAAATTCCAGGTGCGAATGGAGGAAATGTATCTTTAAAGACATATTGCAGCCCATTTTTTGATAGGACAACAGCAAGTTTTCCACCAGCTCCCTGTAATTGTCAGCTTTGGTATTTCGAGAAAATTGGTTGCTACTAACCGGAAAGCATTCCACGCTGTCTTCTCCTCACCACCTAGGATACGGTCGAACTCCTCATCTCTAAGAAGCTCGCGGATCTGTGGACCAACAAATACACCCCCTTGATTTTTGCTTCACTGAGCTTTGGGAATTTACCACCTAGGTACTTAAAAGCTGCCCCTGTTTTATCCATAGCCTTATCAAAATTTTTCAAGAGCCCCAGTTTGATGTGTAAGGGTGGTAACAAAATCTTGCTCGATTCTACAAGTGGAGGATACTGAACATTTTGTTCCAGGTTCCAATGAATGTCGGAGTGGCCAATCCTTCTTGATGTAATGAGAAGTCCTAGCCCGACTATCCCATTCACACAGAAAACAGCAATACTTAGTGTAGCCCGGCTGCAGTCCAAGCACGATAGCAACAACTTTCAAGTCACCACAAACCTGCCACTGATGTTTGTCATAGTTTATGCAGTTCAAAGTTGCTTCATGTTGTTATGTTTCCTTCATGTGGACTGCATGACCAACTGGAATTGATGGCAATACGTTGCCAACATGCAACAAAACAGCTTTTAGACTCAATTTCGATGAATCAATGAACAGTCTCCACTCATCAGGATTGTGAATAATGTTGAGAGCTGCCATCAGACCATCGATGTCGTTGCAAGCTACAAGGTCACCTTCCATGATGAAGAATGGGACAAAATCTTTTTGACGGTCACGAAACTTACACACACTAACATTTTCAGCGAGGAGATTCCACTGCTGCAATCTGGAGCCCAACAGCTCTGTCTTACTCTTTGGCAGTTCTAAATATCTGATAAGTCGTTTAATTCATTCTGAGTTATCATGTGCGGTTTAGAAGATGTCAAGTTATAAACAAATTCAGGGTCTTGTGAAGTTGAAGGCTCACAAGTTTCGCAGGTTCCTTCATTCTCCTCGTCCTCTGACTCCAGGGAGAATGAGTGTCGGGGCTCAGGAACGGGTAGTCCTTCGCCGTGAGGTACCGGACGTATAGCAGAGGGTATATTCGGATATTGTAAAATCCACTTTTTCTTCTTGCAAATACCTTTCTTGACTGGAGGCACCATGCAGAAGTAACAATTGCTGACATGATCTGTTGGTTCCCTCCACACCATTGGCACTGCAAAAGGCATAGATTTCCTTTTCCGATTCAACCACTGGCGAAGGTTTGTTGCACAAGTATTGCAGCATATGTGTGGGGCCCAGCTCTTGTCCTGATCTCCAATATTACAGCCAAATTAAGGTGATAGGCTTTCCTAATCACGGCGGTTATAGCATGCTTTTGTGATGCAAAAGTCAATTCTCCACAAACATAACAGAAGTTATCTACACTGTTCACGCAATTACGAGGCATCTTTGTTCAAATTAGGCTGAAAAAATTCAGTTTCAAAAGCAAACACTAAAGAGTTTGACAAGGGTGCACTTTATGACTTCCGCGAATGAACTGATGCTGTGGCATAATATGTAGACGCCTGTGACACATCGACGCCTTGACTCTACTGCGCATGCGCGTAGTTATATTTTTTTTAATTTTAATAAATTAATGTAATTACATTGCATTTTAATAATTTTAAATTAGGTAAGGTTAAGTTAGGTTAGTATTCCATTTATATTAATATAAAAAACATTATGGGAAGCAATATGTTAAAATGATCCAATCTATTTCTTAATAAATAATTTACAAATACATAATGTAATAGATAAATTTAAAATTACATTTTATTATATATATATGTGTATATTTACATTAATTTATTAAAATAAAAAAATATAACTACGCGCATGCGCAGTAGTCAATGCGTCGATGTGTCACAGGCGTCTACATATTACGCGACAGATGCAGTCCAGTTAGTAGGGTGCAGGGTTGCCTGATATCTTTATAAATAGAGCCAATTGGCAATTTTAGGCATCATTTTCGTATTCAGTGACCCCAAATTAGTAAAGATTGACTACTTTTATTTCCGAAGCATTTTGGCTGTAGACCAGTGTTATTAAGCTAAATCTACGAAAATAATCAAGTTGTTTAAAGAGAAATAATTCACCAATTATAAAATAGAAAGCAAATGAAAAATGTATCCAAACTTGTGTCAGCTTTATACGATTTTGGTCTATATACAAAATGATTATGTAGTTTACAAAGAAATAATTCACCAATTATAAAATAGAAAGCAAATCAAAGTTCTATCCAAACTCGTGTCAGCGTGATACGATTTTGGGCTTGATATGTAAAAATTAATATATGAATAAGAATATAAGGATTATATAAATATACGAATTGTACGAATGAACATAGAATTATATATGAATGAATTTAAGAATTATATGGATGTAGGAGTTATTCATTGTTCATTTTTACATACATACATACATATTTTTGTGGGCCTGAGCAGCCAGGTTAGGTTACCCTTTGGAGATCACACACACACACACATATATATATATATATAATTTGGGGGGCTGACGGGGGTAAAAACACTCATGTTGCAGGCAATGTTGCAAGCAGCTGCATTGTATTCTACATTTTTGAAGGCATACTACTCCAGGTTTGAAACAAAAAATTAGCCCTGATTATGGCCTCCAACCGACGTGACATCGAGTTGACAAGCCTCTTGCATTCTTCTGCAGTTATCGATTGTCAGGTTGTTATCAAACACCTCTTCAGTTCACCAAGTGTTCCTGGTTTACGCTTTTGGACCTTCTGCTTAGCAATGTTCCAAAGATTTTTTATCGGATTGAGATCGGGAGAATTAGCCGGCCAAGGTAGTACTTCAATTTCATGAGCCTCAAACCACGCAGATGTTGCATGAGCTGGAGTCAGGTCATATTGAAAAATAAATGGTTCGTCTCCATACAGCTGTTCTGCAGACTCCAACTTTCTTTGGAATATTGCTAAGCAGAAGGTCCAAAATCGTAAATCAGGAACACTTAGTGAACTGAAGGTGTTTGATGACGACCTGGCAAGGTCGACTCGATGCCACGTCAATTGAAGGCCGTAATCAGGGCTAAAGATGGACCAACTAAATACTAAGACTCAAAGTTAGAAAGTCTTTGATAAAGGCTTAGTATATTGGCAGTACTCTGAAAACCTAATGAATTTATTCAAATTTTTTTGTAACATCTGACAAGATATTCTGACATTTTGGTACGTCGCTACGCATTAACTTTTTACTATTAAGTTTTCCCCATATTTTAATTTTTTTTTTTTAAAACTGGCTCATAGAGGTTTCTCTTTATCATAATGACATTACATATACTCGATATTTCTTATAAAGGTGTACAACTTATAGGTAATTATCAAGGTCATGAGCGTATTTGAGAGAGTATTCTATCTTCTGGTCCGGAATTATATATATATATATATATATAAAGGAACATTGGGCTATCATTGGCTCCAAAATTCATGAACGAAAAGATTTATCACTCCTAAATTGAATCATTGCATGACACCTTCAAACTCCAACCCCCACTTTAGTCTGAAATGACGGATGGGGGAGGGGTCGATTAGGGGAGTTGTGACTTCGGAGGGTGAAGGAGGAACAGGGAAGGGGGAAGAGGGGATGTTCTCGTAAAGAAAGAGGAGGAATGGCAAAGAGGAGTGTCAGAGCGATAGTAATTTAGTTTAATATAAATTATATATTTATTTATTGTATAAAATATTGGAATCAGAAGACAACACACGCGGGTTTTTTTTTTTTTTTTTTTTTTTTTCAAATAACCTCAACAAAATTCGTACGCTGGACCTCTCAGTAAGAGTCGCGGACGCTGACCACTGAACTACAGAAGAGTTTGAAACGTTAACACGACGTGGTACATATTTCGTCACCTGAGGACTAACATTTAATGCTTTGGTACAACGCATGTATGGGGGTGTAACTTATAGCTCAGTGGTCAGCGCCGGCGACTCCTACTGAGAGGTCCCAGGTGCATTTTGTAGGGTGGGCTACGTCGTAGCCAATGTCGTAACACCGCTTCCCATTGATCAGCGAAGTTACGCGACATTGGGTCTGGGTAGTAGTTGGATGGGAGACCGTTCTCCGCGTCCAGATTATGTAGCGACCCGTGGTTCGGATCCCACGTAAAGCTGTAGGTCCCCTCCGTCATATGACCTTAGATGTTGCGAAGGAGGTTAAACAACCCAAATCATCATATTGTAGGATATATATATATATATATATATATATAAACTTTGTAAAATACTGCTTCGAGTACCTTTTTTTCTAAATATGTTCATAACAAACTATTTTAATTGGAAAAATTTACTTTTTACCTTTATTCTAACTGTTGGTGACAAACTAAATACAGTAGTCCCTCTATAATCGTCGTTAATTGGTTCCATGAACAGGCAACGATTAAGGAAACGACGATTAACGAGTCATTGAAATACATGTAATAATGACAATTCGTTCCAGACCACCTACTGTAATATACTCAAACTAGCACTCGCTCGCACTAAATTCCATTTTACACTCGCTATCCTTTTCTTTAAGGTTATCAAAAATTTTTTTTGGCTTTTTCTCTAATGAACATAGAACTAATGTTTTGACACTTTGTCTGCTGATCACTTATCCACAATAACAATAATTTTTCCATCTTAATCATAATTTCATCTCTAGAACGTATCATTTTAATAGAACCAGGCACTGCTAATTTTGCAATATCTTTGTATTTTTTTTAATCGGTCACACGAATCGCGCGATAGTAGGCGGTACGCCATATTCCCTACCAATGTCTGCAGCACGTTTTCCATTTTCAAAATCATCTATAATAATTTTTAGTTTAATCTCCAATGTGATCACATTTCTACGCCTTTTACCTTTACCACCACTTTGTACATTCTTTGGAGGGGCCATTTTCGCTTAATTTTACTAGAGTGAATTAAAAAACAATATTTTAAAGTAAATTGCGTAGTAAAACTGCGCAACGTCCATCTCACTGAGCACTCGACAAAGACTGATACCCGGCGGACAGACGACGATTAATAGAGGGAAGACGATTAACGAAATAATGGTGTTAAATAGGGAACGACGATGGATCGAAACGACGATAGTCGCTGGCGACGATTATAGAGAGACTACTGTCATATGATCAATATATACAGTATAATCATAGAAATTTTCAGTGTTAATTATATTGTTTTTTTTCTTTTAGGTAGGGGATGGCTGCGAAATTAACAATAGACGAGAGGATGAGCTTGGTTTTAATGTATGGAATACCAAGTACAACAAATCGATGAATCGGTACAGAATTTGTTGTACTTGGTATTCCATACATTAAAACCAAGCTTATCCTCTCGTCTATTGTTAATTTTGCAGCCATCCCCTACCTAAAAGAAAAAAATATAATCACCACTGAAAATTCATATATGCGCGACTTTTGCGCCACCCTGTATATATATAGGTAGTCTACTCTATATACCCTTCGCCACACATACACACACACACACACACACGAGCTACATCGCAAAACCACTTATCGTCGATCAGCGAGGTTAAGCGGCATTGGGTCTGGAGAGTAGTTGGATGGGAGACCGTCCTCTGCGTCCAGATTATGTAGCGATCTGTAGATGGTTCGGATCCCAAGTAAAGCTGTACGTCCCCTTTATCATGTGACCTTAGATGTTGCGAGAGAGGTAAAATAGCCCAGTCATAGAACACACACACATATATATATATGTATGTGCGGTATAAATTTGGGTGTGGTTGTATATAAATAAATAAAAAAATGAAGAAAAACCAATAAATAAGTGTTGAAATTAGAAGCAAAGATTTTATTCTGTTTACCAACACTTATTTTCAAATGTAATTATGATTAATTATCTCTCTTACTATTACTGTAACTCCTGTAAGGCACGAACCTATTATAAATTATTTCCGTGTTGTGTGTATATATATATATATATATATATATATATGAAGAAAGAAATATGTATTCAGAAAGTATTTTTCAGATATCTTATACAGGGTGTACATAAAGTCAGGATCTATTTTTGTGAAGCACTTGGAAATTATATGGAATTCAATCATAAAATGATAAAGTGGTAATATTTATTAAATAATTAAGAGTAGGATTTGACGTGACGCCCATCAGTATCCCTGCACAGCTCAAATCGTTCCGCAGCATTTCTAAACACATTCTGGAGCATTTGCGGGGTTATGTTATCTGCAGCAGTTCGTATACGTGTACGTAAGTTTTCAAGACTCGTAATCTTCGTCTGATAGACGTGCGATTTGATAAAGCCCCATGCAAAGAAATCTAAAGGGGTTAAATCTGGTGATCTCGCTGGCCAAGGTCTGTTGCTTCCGCGTCCGATCCAGCGATTTGGAAAACGTCCATTTAGATAATCCTGAACAATTTTGGCATAGTGACAAGGAGCACCATCATGTTGATAGACGACGGTACTAACAATCCTATCCCCGTCGTCTATCAACATGATGGTGCTCCTTGTCACTATGCCAAAATTGTTCAGGATTATCTAAATGGACGTTTTCCAAATCGCTGGATCGGACGCGGAAGCAACAAAAGACCTTGGCTAGCGAGATCACCAGATTTAACCCCTTTAGATTTCTTTGCATGGGGCTTTATCAAATCGCACGTCTATCAGACGAAGATTACGAGTCTTGAAAACTTACGTACACGTATACGAACTGCTGCAGATAACATAACCCCGCAAATGCTCCAGAATGTGTTTAGAAATGCTGCGGAACGATTTGAGCTGTGCATGGATACTGATGGGCGTCACGTCGAATCCTACTCTTAATTATTTAATAAATGTTACCACTTTATCATTTTATGATTGAATTCCATATAATTTCCAAGTGCTTCACAAAAATAGATCCTGACTTTATGTACACCCTGTATTTAACTAGGGGAACGAACCGGCGTTGTCGGGGTGGATGTTGAACGCGATATATATATGCCCGGTTAGGTAAATTGAATGCCCGATTAGATTAATTGAATGCCCGGTTAGGTTAATTGTACGCTCTTGACGATTGGTTACGTTAAGTCGTGATATTTTCGTTAAAGCTAACGAAAATATCACGACTTAACCTAGCCAATCGTCAAGGGCGTTCAGATGACCTAACGTGGCATTCAATGAACCTAACTGGGTATCCAATAATTTTACTATAGGTTTTGATATATATATACACGTAATGATCTTGATGACGTCATTTAATTTTTAAAAATTAATTATTTAATTTATGAACACCCGAGTGCACAACCTCGGGACCTAATCAATGTGTGTGTATACACACACACACACACACACAGTAATTTTAATTATATATGAAGCTCAAGATTTTCATGACTGTTCTTTTCTATAGTTTTATTGACCAAATAATTAGTTATGAAAATGTTAAGAAGGAATCTTGACACAATGTGAAGCTCAAAATTTTCACGGCTGCGTTCTTTCCTGTAGTTTAATCGCGGTGCTGAGGCCTTCGGGCCCAATAATTTTAATTATTTAATTTATTAACACCCAGGTGCACAACCAGAGGACCTAATCAATATGTATGTGAAGTTTCATGTTTGTAACTGCTTCCATTTTGGAGTTATGGCTGGAACACACACACGCACACGCACACACACACACACACACGTCCTTTTATTAATTATTATTATTATTATAGATTAACTATGAGCCACCACAGGCAGTTCGCCTGACTAGACCTAACCCAGTTGTTCCCAGTGGGTTTTACCAGAAAAGAAATCTTGAAAAAAATTAAAAATACCCACATTGTGTTCTTCTTATAAAACTTTTAAAAATCTTAACGAAATTGTAATGTAAATATTAGGGGTGTACCGATTAATCGGCATCGTCAGAATCGGCAGTTTTGGGCGGCCACAGTTAGTCGATTCTCTTACCGATTCTTTGAATTTTTTGAAATTTTCATTACAAAGCAAAATCTATATTTGTAAAAAATTGAACGTACAAAAAACACACTGATAATTTATACTCGCATCAAAATATAATTATATAAAAATATGTTATATTCATGAAAAAGGCAAAGCTTTAATAAGTTAAGTTACCCATAAATTTACATTTTCTCTAACTAGCTAATCTCTAAATATTATAAATTACTGTAATCTCCTACTCTATATTAATAATAATTCTATATTAAGTTGTACTTTATAATTTTTATATTAAACTATCTTATTATGTTGACTTTATTTTAATAATTTTATAAGCCCAAATTGTATATCCATTTTGGTGCTACTTTAGTATGCGGTCTACCGACGAATGGTTAGGTTTAGTCATGATATTTTCGTTAAAACTAACGAAAATATAATGACTAAACCTAACCAATCGTCCCAATATCAATCGCCCTTGACGATTGGTTAGGTTTAGTCATGATATTTTCGTTAGTTTTAACGAAAATATCATGACTAAACCTAACCATTCGTCGGTAGACCGCATACTAAAGTAGCACCTCCATTTTTTTATTCAAATAGGCCACCAGGGACTTGAAATATTAATGAAAAATTTTGTTGTGTTTACACTGTTGAAGAAAGAAAATACTTTCAGCATAAGGAAAACCAATTACTTTAAATATTGGTATTCATTTGATGAAGCTAAAATAAATTTTTTACTGAAATAAAACTGGTTAACATAATTTTAGCTACGGTATACGAGTAACAAATTTCGGTACTGTATATTGTTGAGAGAACTAAAGAAAAGCATTTGAACAAATTTGAAATTTAAAAATATGAAAATTGAGTTTTTTCACATTAGATTAGTAAAATTTATGAAGGGAATTGATTTTTTAAAATCTAGGCAAAGAATCGACATCGGCTGAAGGATCTTTTCCGTTTGACTGCCGCCATTGAAACATAAACTTTTTGTATTTTAACTGAAATGTCTCGATGATACAAAATAAGTTACTTTATAAAAAAGCTTTTCTTAATTTCCCCTTCAAATTTTGTTTCTTATAAACAATTTTAATTACTTTCAAGATCCATGCTTAATTTTTAAGTTTTAATCGTGTACTCAGAAAAATAAGGGGATCACCTGAAGATCAGGGCCTCCAGCCTTCTTTAGTTAGCTTTATAAGGCTAACTAACAAAAATATCACGACCTAACCTAACCAATCGTCAAGGTCGTACAGTTGACCTAACGATTGGTTAGGTTAGGTCAGGTCGTGATATTTTCGTTAGTTAGCCTTATAAGGCTAAGTAAAGAAGGCTGGGGGCACTCACCTCTTGTTTCAATGGCGGCAGTCAAACGGAAAAGATCCCGGCTAAATTTTGGAATCGGTATATCACTAGTAAATACTATATTTTAAGGTAAGTGAAAATAAAGTATAGACCCCTATGCTTTATTACCATTCAGTGTGAAGCTAATAGGTGAATAAAATTTTAGACCTTACCTAGGCCGTATCTTACCTATTCGGTTGATAAATTCAAATTTTCCTCTTTAGTATAGTTTCTGTAATATTTATAAATTCTCACCAACTGACTAACTTTTTTCTACAAATAATTTGTTTCTAGCTTTTGACCTAATATGCCATATGGTCTAAGGTTCGGTAGTTTAATTCTCTAGTAACTGGTAATTATTATGTATGTAACCATAAAAAGACTTCGTCTCTGGAGGTAATAAAAACAATGGAATGTTATGAGAATCTATTTAATATTAGACTAAAATAGATAAGCTATGGCCTAGATAAGGAATGTTACTTTTACAAATAACCTAAATTGCTTTTCTCCTTCCCAAAGTTAAACATGTTTTTGTACTTTCAGTTCCTATTATAATGTATTTAGGCAGGCCCGTAGCCAAGGGCGGGCCAGGGGGGTCAAAGCCCCGCCTGGAAAATAATATGCCCCCCCCTGGGAAAACCAACCGCAACGGCGTTCCATGCTACAAAAACGCCAAAGCCAACTTGTTTTACTTGCCTTTGAAAATAAGAGAACGAAGCAAATAGACATGTTTGAATTCCTAAAGAATTTCGCTAAAAAAACTCGCCGCATACAGTTATTCTAAAATTTAAAAAAAATTACTTTTATTTACACTAAATTTAGACTAAATATTGTATTCTATAACCCAATATGCCTATCTATATGTATCGGTTTGATCATTTTTTTATTTAGCCTATGGTGTTTTACTTGTTATAGTTTTGAATGTAATTTTCTGCAGTATATTTCGATATTCACAAAAAATGACATTAAATTTTTTCATTGTCCCCCCTGTCAATTTCTCCACCCCTCCTACTGATTTGGTCTGGCTACGGCCCTGTATTTAGGCCTACAACAAAGATATTTTTGCAAGCTTAAATACGAGAATGTGGACCAGTACTGATGAATAGCAAAAGAGGTTATTCAGTTGAATAGGTGACAAAATGTATTTTTGTTACAGTTTAGGCCTATTAGAGTAATGATCATCTAAATTGTATTGCTTCTGAGTATATATTAATAGGTCTTTCATGTATAAACAAGTATAGCATTTTTAATAGCAAATGTGTAAAGAAAAATTATTTTCTGCCCGAAAAACGAAAATCGTGGGTTTTATCAGGGGGGGGGGGGTCTAAAAAAAAACCTATTATTTCTAGGTACAGTATAGTCGGCATTGTCAAAGAAACCCGGGGTTTTGGCAGCCCTGACCACAGATGTTATAATGTTTCGTTATGTATTTTTTTCTGATCTTCCTATACATCACATATCAATACTTTTTCTGTCATCAGTAGCTGACGGCACAGAGGAAAAAGAGTTACAAGGACAAGAAGTACCTCAAAAGGCCTTGCGGCTCATACCGAGGAGGTACCAATGATAACGGGTGCCAGGGAAAAATTCATACACCCTCAAATAGTGTCCAAGATTCGGTCTAACCTTTTCTTGAACTGATCCAAAGAGGAACTGTTCACAACTTCTGAAGGTAGCCTGTTCCACGTGTCACAGATCTTATAGGTAACAGTAATTCCCACACACACTAGTGCTAAACCGTTTCAAATCCAACTTCCAACCATTGTTGCGAGTTGAGTTATCATTTAAACTAAACATGCTTCTAAAATCGACATCGTCGAACCCGTATAAGAGTTTGAAAACCTCGATGAGTTGACTGCGCAGCCTCCGAGTCTCCAGCGAAAACAAATTCATGGCGTGTAAGCATCGATTGTAGCCCATATGCCTAACGGAAGGGATTAACTTGGTGGCCCTCGCCTGTACTCGCTCCAGCCTCTCAATATCTTTCCTGAGGGTGGGCGATCAAAACTGCACAGCATACTCCAGGTGCGGCCGAACCAGAGAATTGTAGAGAGAGAGAGAGAGGAGAGCACAATCTCCTTGTTTCGAAATCGAAATTGCCTCCTCATATAGCCCAACAGCTTCTCGGCTTTCTTTTCCACCTCCACGCACTGTTTGGTAGACTTAAGGTCGCTGCTAATTAGCACACCCATGTCCTTTTCCAGAGAGAGAGAGAGAGAGAACCTCAAAGACCTTCCGGTCCACTCTGGGAGGTTCCTAATATTAAACAAGTTTAATTTTCTTTCAACTATCCTAGCAGTAGTAGAAAACTGGATAGAAAAGCAGAAGGCTCTCTCCCCACCCTCCGCTCCCTCCCTGCCAGAGGCAGGTACAGAAAAAGGTTGAAGAAAATACCTTGACCCTGAAAATGTAGCCAAGGAAATTTTACAGGAAAGTGGAGAATATATAAAAAGCTCTATAATTAGCATGCTCACAGAGACACCGTGCAAGCGAACTGCTGCAGTTATGTTATGTTTTAGTCTTAAACTATGAAAGTATTCAGTACTTTGTCTAGCCTATTTTTAAACACATTTACACTTTGGCTGGAAACAACATCTGAGGGAAGTTGGTTCCAGATATTAACTATTTTATAGGAAAAGAAATTGTCGCAGACAGGTCCTAAATGTCTTTAGTTCCAGTTTAAACCCATTATTTCTTGCCGGATTGGCCTTAAGTGAGAATAAGTTTCTGTAATCTACCCTGTCTATTCCATTGAGCATCTTGAAGACTTGAATAAGCTGACCCCGCAACCTCCTCGTCTCTAAGGTAAACAGGTTTAGGCGCTCCAATCTCCGTTGGTAGCTTTGCATTCTCATTTAAGGGATCAATTTTGTAGCCCTTGCTTGTACTCTTTCTAACCTTTCTATGTTCTTCCTGAGGGATGGAGACCAAAACTGCGCACAGCATTCCAGTTTAGGTCTGACTAGTGAATTATCATATAAAGAGACATTACAGTCTCCTTGTTCCGAAACTGGAACTGTCTTTTAATATAACCTAATATTTTTAAGGCCCTCTTTTCGACTTCTGCACAGTGCTTTGACGGTTTCAGATCGTTGCTGATATAGAGTCCTAAGACTCCTAAGTCTTTCTCTAGATCGGTCTCAGTCAAGTTCCTTCCCAAGAGAGAGTAATCGGTCTTCGGGTTTTTATAACCTATGTGCATTACCTTACATTTGTCCAAGTTGAATGGCATCTGCCAAGTAGCAGACCATTCGCCCAACCTGTCAAGATCGTTCTGAAGCGTTCTTACGCCCTCCTCAGTACCTACACTACTTCCTAATTTCGTATCGTCTGCAAATTTGGAGATTGTACTTAGAAGCCCGACGTCTATACCGTTAATATAGATGAGAGAGAGAGAGAGACTTATCTACTCTTTACTTTGAATGACTGTTTTCGTAAATAATAGAAATGTAAACCTCTCGGAAGTGTGTATATTTTTAAGCTCCCTTAATTTCTATTCTTGAACTAACCTAGTGTGGATTTTGGGGCCTTTGTTCGTCTTCAATCTCTCTGAATGACTTCAAAATATGTTTAATAATGACATCCTATTTTTCCGAATGGAAAAATCAGGATAGGAATCTGAATCGGACGGAAATATAAAGGAATATGAATCAGAAAATGAATGCCTCAGAATCATAAATGGGTTTATTAACATGTATCATATTAATAATAATCAAAATAGGAATCCAATTAGGAAGAAAAGATTAGAATTAAGGTTGGAATTTTGGAGGTGTCCCCTAAAATTCTGACTTCCCTTCACCAAAAATTTTACACAATATTCCATCCTCGGACTTGTATATGAATAATTATAAAAAGTATTATATAATTTTACTGAATTTTAAAGAATGCTAAAATATATATAATATATATATACATATATACTGTATATACACACTATATAATATATTTTATATTATATATTCATATATATAATGGCTTATAATGAAACTTGCTGATATTAATTTTAGTATTTTAAATGTTTAATAACTATTGTTAAAATTCAAAGGAAATATGACACGAATATTTCTACAGTGTGTTCCATAAATATTTATATTTTAAATTAGATATTTGAAATATCGAACGACTAAGTTCAATAAGTTATTTCTGTTAAACGATAATTCTATAATTTGAATTAATAATATTGTTTAGTAAATGAAAAAATTATAAATAAAATCTTTGTTTAAATTGACACTAAATAATGGTTAGTAATACAGGGTAATCCAAAAAAAGTGTTCCAAATTTTTTTTATTTTAAGGAATACCTTTTTGTAACACCGTGTATTACCAGACACAAGGACAAGAAACTGAAGTTAAAGCTACCGCTCTGTTAACCGTCAAACGAACACAACCAAATTAAGTACAAATAATACAAGGGTAAAGGTATGCAAACAGGAAAGAAGCAAGCGCTTCAGTGTTGGTGTCATGGAGTTGAAGAGATGAGGCGGCGATTAAATAAGATGAGCGTCGGTTGAAAAGGTTGCACGACGATTGAAGGGGTTGCAGGTTTACGACAGTGATAAGATCCATGTTGAATGAGAAGCGAGAATCAGAGGTCGAATCGATGGATGTCGAGTGAGTGAAGGTGAGGCAGCAATGCAGGATTTAGACCTGTGGAGGCCCTGATGCAACTCAGACTGTCGGGATCCCTATCTCTGTTCAAAATCAGAATAGTTAAAAAAAAAAATAGTTTTAAATGCAGATATTTTTTGTATATTTTTGGGCAGGAAGGAGGGGCCAAGCGCGAGTGCCCGCAAAAATGCCGCCTATATAAGAACGAGAGAGCCGAAATCAAGGTCTCCGAGGCTCGCAATGCCATTTTTCTAAAGTTTGAAAAGATCAAGCGCTGCCTACCGGAGAGATGCCCCATCTGTCAACGAATCAAGGAGTTTGAAGCAAATAAAAAGCGGGAGTGCCAGGCGTTTACCCGTGATGCTAGTGATAGACAATTAGCGTTATATATGGAATCTTATCTATCTTTTATCTTAAACTGTCTGACAGAAAAGGATGAGAGAATAAACAAACTAGAAAAAGAAAGCAAAGAACTAAAGCAGCGTGTAAACGCCCTTAATTAACGAGAGAGAGTATCCACTATAGAAGATGAACTACACACCCAAATACTAGAAAATGAGAGGTTAAGCAGCGACCTCAAACAGGAAACCCATAAGAACTTATACTTTATCGGCGGGGCCTGGAGTCCCTCAAGACCTTAAATGAAAATTCCACTCAAATTGTTAGAAATACCATCAGAGACAAACTCCGTGTAAACATTCCTGAACGGTATACCTCTAAACATCAGACAAGCACCATCGTTAATTTCGTTTCGCAACTCGCTAAAGAAACACTTTATTAACTCCTATATGCATATATATATATATTGCAACTTGTAAGTATTACTAAACAATGAAAATCACCCATTATATATGCAAAATTCACACTCTTAAATTGGGTGCAATCACAAGTTATATAAATGATATGTTAAAAGTTTCCAATATATTACGCCATAGTTATAATTTGCTTCATTTACTTGTATTTTTGTAACTTTAAGGTTGTATCATCATTTCTAATTTGTAATATTAAAAATTAATTATTATCGATATTTCAACATGTTCTGTTTACAGTATTGTTTGCCATTTTCTTTTCAATTATTTCTATTATTATTATATCTATTTTATTATACCGTATTGTTTTTACCTCTTCATTTTCTATTATTTCAGAGATTATTTCAATTTTCATTTGTAATGACAGAATTAACTAAATGCAACTTTATTTTAGCTTCCACTAATTCTATTTACATTTCTTAGCTTCCTTCGTAAATATAGAAATGAATCTCAAAGATCTTTGCCTGAAAAGCTGTCATGCTTCCCGACGGTATATTCAGATAAAAATACTGTAATTAAACTACTTGTCACTGAGAAATACAAAATTAAACGTTAATGCCAACACTGCGCAAACCTATATGGATGTAATTTCTTTTATATAATGTGTTCTTTCTGAATAAAGATTATTATTATTATTATTACTATTATTATTATTATTATTATTACTATTACTATTACTAGTACAGTTCCCGTCGCTTCGCTGACGGTTAGACAGGCTAAACTACAGAAAAGAACGCAGCCGTGAAAATTTGAGCTTCACATTGTGTCAACATTTCTGAATCTGGTATCTCCCAAAACCTCCTCACCCCCATTCATGCAACTTGGGGGCTAACCCCCTCCCCCATTACCCCCACCCCCACCCTTCCCCCATTACTGCCCGGGATAAATTTCACAAACAGACAGGCTAAACTACAGAAAAGAACAGTCATGAAAATCTTGAGCTTCACATTTCCGCCCGTAATACAATTTCTGAATTTTTTCTTAATTTTTTCTCACAATTTCTGAAAGTGTGACGGACGGACAGACAGACGGACAGCTCTCTTATTATAGTATAGATTATTATTATTATTGTGTAGTGTGTAGTGTGTAAAATGCATGTATGTGTAGTAAAGAATAGAGGGAGAAGTGTGTTTAAGAGCATGCTGGGCTGCTCACGGGGTAGATGAGACACGGAAAAAGATCGGCTAAGAGGACAGTGACAGGAGAAGCGGGAGTTCCAGCACTTCCTGTCTCCTGCTTAATGTCTGCCCCTGAGTACTTCCCTGGTCGATTGGTGTCTACAATCTCCTTTTATTATGCGTGTTACTTTACAATAGAAAAATAAAATAGTCTTAAATGTAAGCTTTTCGTGCTTTGGTAATTGCGAATTCACTTTTTATGTCTGAGAAGTCAATGCCACGAAGTACATCACTTTTAGTATCCATTAAAGAAAAACAATTCAGTCGTTTTGGGGCCATTGTTGCGCGCACGTCGTTCTTCATATACTGTACTTCAACTTTGAAAAAGATCTTTCACCGAACAACTGAATACCATGAATATCATGAGTGACAGATACATCCGAAGAAGAACTCCCACATTTGGAAAGGTTGATTTGAAATTCTTGTTCCGAATAAGAAAATACATAAAGTGTGCATTGCTGATGTCATCATGATCATTCTCTCCATAAATAATTCCATAACCGCGTAGAATTGAACAAGTTCATTACCAAGACACTCTTCCAGATCAGCAGAATAAAGTTGAATTAATCTCTATGACATTTCCTGAATTTTATAATCGCTTAAAGAGAACAGATCATTCAAGAAACCAGAATTTTTAGACATACCGGTATGAAAATACACCTTCATTCTCTCTCCACTTACTAGCATAAGGCGTTCAATAATAATGGGTATGAAATTGAAAGTTCTAAAGTGGTTTCTTGGACCCTGTTGCGCTTCTTTACCTCTGCCATAATCTAATGGATCTAATCTCGCATTCCTACGTCGAACACGATTTTGTTGCTCGCAATGTATTCTGATGTAATTTTTTTTCAATTCCTGATTGTTTAAAATCGTCGAACGATCTCGCAGCGCTTGCACAAATGTTACCAATGATTTCAGGGGCCATTAAAAAATGATGTAACTTTTTTCCCCACCAAAAGTTATACCCCCCCCCCCCATAACACACTGTTACACCTATTCAACCATCACCTAAAAAATTATGTAACACCAGCACTAACCCCCCCCCCCCCTCACATTGCCCTATAAAATATTATTTTCAATAAATTGCTACTTCTCTTTGACCAAAAACTTGTTGCTTATCACTTACTCAAAACGCCTTTTTATACATGATAATAATTTGTTACTCTCAGCTATATTAGCTATATACGTGCTGAAATTGCATATCTTGTCATTTCCCAGTTTTATGTATTTTGTGGTGATGAAGTGTTATGTAACACTTGAGATGACACCCCCCCCCATGTAAAACACTGTAACACCTGGCCTAACACCCCACCCCCACCCCCATGTAAAACACTGTAACACATTGCCTAACACCCCACCCCCATGTAAAACACTGTAACACCTGGCCTAACACCCCACCCCACCCCCATGTAAAACACTGTAACACCTGGCCTAACCCCACCCCCACCCCCATGTAAAACACTGTAACACCTGGCCTAACACCCCACCCCCATGTAAAACACTGTAACACCTGGCCTAACACCCCACCCCCATGTAAAATACTGTAACACCTGGCCTAACACCCCACCCCCATGTAAAACACTGTAACACCTGGCCTAACACCCCACCCCCATGTAAAACACTGTAACACCTGGCCTAACACCCCACCCCCATGTAAAACACTGTAACACCTGGCCTAACACCCCACCCCCATGTAAAACACTGTAACACCTGGCCTAACACCCCACCCCCACCCCCTTCTGCGTTACATAATTTCTGAATGGCTCCTCAGCAGAATGACAGCTGTATTGAGATCCATTGTAGTTGCTTGCTAGTCACATTGAATCTTTCAAGGATGGTGTGCCATAGATCAATGAAATCCCAGTTTCCAATTTGCACATTATAGCCACCAAACCTTATGCTGTTTCTATTCTTATCTTTGTCATCATCATCGCTAGAAATATCCTCAAGGACATCCATAATCTCAGCATAACCAGCATGTAATGCTTTTGTGGCATCTGCATGAGCAGACCATCTAGTGTTTGAGAACTCCTTTGGCATCAGTAGGCCTTAACTTTAATTTTATCTTTCAAAAGTTGCTAAAGGCCTGTTGATTTTGAAAAGGTATAAAGCCTCTGCACAAAATCAAAAAAACCCACTACTACACCACAACAATCAACAGCAGTTTGCCCAACAAGATTTAATGAATGTGCAGAACAAGGAATGGATGTCGCTAGCGAACTTTTCTGTGTAACAAAAATTTGTATCCCATTGTATCGCTCACTCATGTTGGTTGCATTATTATAGGATTGACCACGGCAGTTTTCTATATCAATGCCGACCATTTCAAAGAAATGAAAAAGTAATGACGCTAACTTCTGACCAGTGTGACCATGACTGTCCACGAGTGTTAAAAATCTTTGAACAGGACCATCCACAGATACAGAAAAATATTTTGATGATTTTATCCGTGAGACAATAGTGCTGAAAATTTTCTTGCCTATCAGTTCAATGAACTCCTCAGAAATGGCTGATGACATAACTTGTATGTCCACTGCCTTTGTTGACATGTTTCTGTATATGTTCTGCCAGCAAAGTGTCAAATTCAGCTATAACTTCCATCATGCCCATGAAATTTCCACTCTTTGTAGAACCCACTTTTTCATCATCACCATAGAAAGGAAGCCCATGCTCCCAAGGAACGTGATTACAATTGCTACTCCTCGAAGTATATTTTCCCAATAATTTGCTAATTCGTCAATTGTTATAATAATTACTTATCAAACCTCCCTCGTTGGCTTTCATTAGTTTTGCCACTTCACGGTTGCATCACAGTGGATTTTTGATTTTTCAGGACTGTCTACGGAACACCCAGCATTTTTATAATCATTGAACCCATCAGTCACTAATAGACCTTGGCTAACATTCAATAGTTTACAATGGAAACAATAAACCTTGCTAGGATTAGGTGAATAATATAACCAGCCTCGATCAATTTTTTCACCATTTGGATGAGCACGTTCAAACATTTGTCTTGTGCAAGAACGATTACTGTTGCCAGACAATGAAATAATTATTCTTGTTTTGTAACTCCGTTAAACCTCTTTTTACTCAATAATTAACTACTTTATTTGTCGATTTGAAAGGCCATAGATCAATGTCTAATTAAAGTCCTGGAAGTTTTTGCTCTACTACTTCAGCTGACTGAGATTCTTCTTGAGGTGCCACTTCTGAGTCTGAGTAGCAGCTGAGCCTTCAGTATTATCTTCATGACCAGGTGATGATAGCTGTGACTGAGTAAAGAATTCGCCAATTTTCAACATTTCTTGACAACTTCCTGATGTTTCTATTCTTTTTTCATGTGCTAATTTCCTCTTGGGCACCACTAATATGTTTTCGTGGAATTTTGTGTCGGCCTCTCATGCTTTGCTGACTGACTCCTCTACAAGAGAAATTAATTTTAGATATGATATCTCGGAGATCAGGCAATTGTGAAATGTGATGCTGTATGTCGGATTTTTGTGGGCTCTAGCTTAATCTTCACCTCCACGGTTCGAATGGGTCTTCCCTACCAACACAATTTGACGACTTGTATATAATTTTTCCTCGTCAAGGCCTGACTAAAAGGAAACGATTAAGTTTCAAGACTTAGTTAGAACTAAGATCAAGCCTTATAAAATCGAGGGACCAGCACCAGTTGAGTTTAGTATACACGTGTACTCTTGAGAATAATAGTGATACCAGTGGGTATCTGGAAGCTACAGTACGTTGTTTAGGTTGGATTTGATTCGAACGGTGGAAAGCTAATGGTGGTAACACTAGGCCTCAAAAGCGATTCGGCCCAGTGCATCGACAATGATGCCTGTTGTGAAATAAGTGTACCTATTTACGTCAGATGTAAGACCCTAGCGGACTCATTAATTCGATTCACGTTACTCAAAGGACGTAAACGTGGGGCACTCTTACATATAACTTCTAACAATATAAGATAAACTAAGTGTGTGCAGACAATACTGCTGACCGTAGTCAGTTGCGCGGTGTTGGTAGAATAATTAAGAGATTGGTTATATATACATATAGCCTACTGTACTTCTATGTATGCATATGGGATAAGGCATTTAGTTAGAGAGTTCAGAAGAACAGTGTCCGTTATAATAGCGATAGTAAAAAGAGAGTGAGGCAACATCGCGGCGAAGAGAGAGGGATTGAAGACAGTGAGTAAGAAGCGGGGAATTGATGAGACGAAAAGCCTTTGATTCTACCCGGTCAAGTACGGCTGCGTGGGTTGAGCCACCCATACTTAAGAAGCATACTCCATACAGGGGCGGACAAAACCCTTGTACAGAGACGGCAACTGAGCAGGGGTGAAGAAACTGCGAAGCCGGTACAGCACACCTAACTTCTTGGAAGCTGTTTTAGAAAGAGAGTATACGTGATCTTTCCAGGAAAGATCACGAGAAAAGGAAACGCCATGAATCCGGCTATTTATGATATACTTGCCTATTTATTGTAGGAAAAATTCCTACACTATAGAGGCTGAACAGTAATTCTCAGAAGCAAAATAGTGAATTAAAAGTAAATTTAATGTAAAAAAAAAAAAAAATATTACCGATGTTTTCCAAACATGAACTGTTTTAGATAATCAGGTCATAGTATTGAATGTAACCAAGTTGAACCAGGCAAATTATTTTTGCTTAATTGTTTGCATTTAATAATATTAATAAGCATTTTATAATAAAAAAATACATATAATTTGTGGGGATCCATAAAGTATGGAGGTCCTGAGACAGCTGCCTTATTTACCTCATAATAAATCCGGGTATGCGAGGCAAGGCAAGGCAAGGCAGAGGTTAGGCGAATGGAAGTCAGGCGAGGCTGAGTGCAATTTGTAGGAAGGTTTTGTTGTTTGTCTTTTATTCACGTCGAGAAAGAAATTTTCTCTCGAGTCGATGTTTTAACTCGCGTGCTTAAATTTCCACATTTGTTTTTCTTTTAGTGAACGGGAGAGATTCTTCTGCCGGAAACGGAGGAATTTACGGAATGCCGCAACACACACACACACACACACAGGCAGAGCTGGGCACTTCCGCAAACACTTCCGCAAACCGCAAATTCCGCAATTGCGGAAGATGTTTTTCGTTTGCGGATTTGCGTTTGCGGCAAAGTAATCGCAAATTAGTGAATTTGCGTTTGCGGAAGTGATTTTGAGTTTGCGGATTTGCAATCGCAAATCCGCAAACTCAAAATCACTTCCGCAAACGCAAATTCACTAATTTGCGATGACTTTGCCGCAAACGCAAATCCGCAAACGAAAAACATACTTCCGCAATTGCGGAATTTGCGGTTTGCGGAAGTGTTTGCGGAAGTGCCCAGCTCTGAATTATATGCAATGTCTTCTGTCCAGTTATATGCCCTCCGTACTAATATGAGGAAATGATACCAGTGTTCCATGTGGATGGAGGACAAGTCTGATAAATTTTGGCACTCTTTTGTCTTCTCAGATGAATCAACATTTCAGCAGTTTGATTCAGGAGGATGGATCTGGATATGGAGAACCTGTGGAGATGTGTTTAATCCCAAATTGGTGCAGTTCACTGTGAAATTTGGGTGTTAGGGTATGGGCAGTCATTTGGTACTCTGGAAAACACTCCGTGTTCGTAGAAGGGCCATTTTAATTCGCGAGGTTACGTATCCATTTCAGATAAGAACCTCCTGGCTTTGTTTTGGAATGGAACACTTCACCTGAGGACCTCGACGTTTCGAAAGGACGGTGCCACATGTTCATTCCGTTGCTTTTGAAGGGTGTTTTTTGTTTTTATTCTTACAGGACACGAAAAAAAAATAATATATATATATACGGGAAATTTTAAAATAAACTTAATGGATTTTGCTGGTATAAAGGTTTCCGTGAAACGAGTTGGCCCGCATGGGGGTCGAACCCACGACCTCCGCTTATCAGCACGGCGTTCTAACCAACTGAGCTAACGGGCCAGATGCGGCACTTTGGCAAAGATTTTTATACTTTAGCTCCAAGTAACAAAATAAAAGTTTGCGCCAACCTTGAAAACACCACACACACACACACACACACACACACATACACACAAATTGTATATACACATAAAATTAGTTTTTCAGCATCTATTTTATTTGTACAGTATTTATCTTTAGAATTAAAATGCTTGTAAACCTCTTTATCTCACCCTTTTCAATCTGGCACCCATTTCCCCCTCTGGCATCCCCCAATTCCCTCGGCTGTTCTCCTCTCTTTTATATAGCATACCCTCTTCTATCACCCCCACCCCTTCTTCCCCAGAAAAAAGGAGAGTAGTTTGTGTTTCCTTAATTCATTGTTACGTTTATCTCCGCCGACACTATCTCTTGGCACTATTGGCACTATTTTTCCCCTCTCCGTCGACTGACCCTCTGTCTACGAGGGGATTATTGCCCCCTCCCTTTATATCCGGTCGACAACTCGCCAATAGACGTCAACCGTAAGTTAGGGACAATCGGTGAAAAGAGACCGTAATTTTGGCAACTGTAAGTTCCTCTCATTCCCTGAAAGAAGTTGAGAGACACACACACACACACACACACACACACACACACAGAATGAGTGTAAGTTACATAGTCCCTTCAGAGGTGTTTTCGGGGTAAGTTATAACTCTGTTAGGAGCGACGAGAAGGAAGGTTAGCGATGTATGGGCCGGGACTGCGTTGGCGCCCGAGGCTTAATTACCTTTTTTGGACTTGGTAAAATACTCGGTTGAAGAGGTGGAGGAGAGATATATGGAGAGGAAAAGCGTGGAAGAATTAGTAGAAGGGGAAGACACAAACTCTCTCTCTCTCTCTCTCTCTCTCTCTCTCTCTCTCTCTCAAGGTGAGAGTGTAAAACAAATAGAGAGAGATAGAAAATCTTAATTTGTATTTAATGATAGCTGTAAATTTAAATGCTGAACGGTAAAGTGATTAAGTCAGAGTTAAGTAGCTCTTAGGAAGACCAGTGACTTAACGTATACTGTGTATATACTCTGGAGGGAAGTGAAAGACTTTTATTTGCAGTAACTTACTATCAGAAATGAAGTAAAGAAATATATTTTTTTTAATCACGTATTTTAATGAAGTCCTAAGCGAAGTAACGAACCAGGAAACGAATAAAATGTGCAGAATTATGTACAAGTTTCGGGGGAAAAGTTCTCATAGAATCAAACGTTCTGATAAACATAAAAAAATTACTGATTGGTAAAATATATTTTTTTTTGATTTTAATTATTTTTTGGTGACATTTATAAAATTTTCAAACTAAAACCCAGTCATTTGTACTAATTGGTAATTTTTATGCTTTCTAGAGGTTTGAGGTTCATAGGCGGGTTTTTTACTCGATACTGTATATACATATGTTACTTTTAATGGGATTTCTATCCTGCCAATAAAGAGTAACATTATTATTATAGGTAAATTACGCACATTTCATCACAGTTAAAACAAAAAAAAACCTGTTTTTTATACTACTAAAAACGTTTGGATAAAACGTACAATACCGGGCATGTAAACGTGTTTTTCCAAACGTTTGTGGTAAATAAACCACTTTGGCCATTACACTCGCATGGGAATTTAAACATATTATGAATAAACGTTAAGGCATCGGTCCTCTCTCTTCCAATCCTCTGACAACAACAACAACAACAAAAATATTCAATTAGTTCAATAATAAAAAAAATGTTACTCCCGAAACGTGTTAAAATGTTATAGATAGATCAATTTCCCTTTTCCGCACACGTTTATTAATAATGTTAAATGTCGTTTGTGTATATATATATATGTATATGACGTAACGGCATAGTATTTTCGTAATGGCGTGGTGTTCCCTCTCTAAAAGCCGTTAATATTATAACGCTCACTTCAAGCCAATTTCCTGCTGTCCTCTGAACGTCCTCCGGCTTGACCTCGCAGAGAACTTTTTTTAACTCATTTTTTTACTCCCCCCCCCCCCCCCAACCCCCATTCCAACACCTCCCTTCTTGACCCTCGCTTTCTTTCCACTCTTATACGTACACTCCCCCTTCACATTCCTCTTTCCCCTTATGTTGAATATCTTTCATTCAGCTCATTCACCCTTTGTCAAGAGAAGACGTTTCTTCTGTCCATTTTCACGCCGTTTTTCCCCTCTTAAATAGTGAAATGAAGCAAGGGGAAATGAAATTATGAAATGACAGTGAGATGAAAGGGAAAATGATACTAGTTTTTATTGGGAGAAAATGCGTTGGAATAATAAATGGTGCTTCGTAAACAATATTATTAAACACGAGCAAAGAACAAAAGATACGGTTACAGTATATATATATATATATATATATATATATATATATTATATATATATATATAAAATATAATGTTTATACCAGTAATTTAGTCTTCCATTTGGGGAGGGTGGGGAGAGGAGGGGTGCTTTTGCTGTGTTGGATAGCGCAGCACTTGAGTAGTTTCAGGGAAAATAAATAACTGGAGGTAGATATTGCGTGATTTGGGGGGACGCGAGTTGACCTTTTTGCTGGGCGGGGGTCGTACGTTGAGTGTATATTGCGACTATAGCTTTTTCGTAATGAGTTAAATGGAGATGGGGCTTTGATAGGGTATTCAAACTTACGGGTATGTTGTTGTCATCATTATTACTAGAATGGCGTCACTCTCGCTCTGCAGTCAATATGTGCCCATTTTCACTGAAAAGTCGGTTATTGTATGAATCCCCCACACGGGTCAAGGTCAGTACGTTAATACAGGGTTTTCCAAAGTAGAACATCATAAGGCAAAGTTAATTGACGAAAATTGCTAAGATGATGCTGGCCTTTATGGAATACACTAGGTATGCTGAGAAAAGTGATGAAAAGACGAGACCACGATTAGCTTCATGAATAGTTTCTTTAACTATTAGTTAGTCTGAGCACTAATAAACACAAAAAATAAGCATTTTGAAATAGGGTACATCAGGAAAAGTACATTACGTTTCATTACATACAAATGTTTCTATGAAAATGGATACCCGATATACTGTGTGTGTGTGTGTATATATTATATATATATATATATATATATATATATATATGTGTGTGTGTGTGTGTTTATATATATATATATATTATATATATATATATATATAAAACTGTAAAGATAACATCAGAAAAATATTAAATGATAAACTGCAGAGTATCGATTCCGTCATACAAGAACTAATTGAGAAGCATACAGAAAAAGACGACGACGACGCTATAGAAGCGATAAAGGCTAATTCAAAGTACTTCTATAATTTTGAAAAACGAAGACAGTACTTTATCTGATGATCTAACAGAAGTATCTGAAATATTAAGAGTTCAGTACGAATCATCTTTCAGTATCCAAAAACTGACAAACTGATATGCGATAGAAACGCGTTCTTTGAAAAAGAACTACAAGGAGAAAGTATAACGGACTTCGACTTTACGACGGATGATATTACGCAAGCTATAGGGAAACTAAAAGCACACTTAGCGACCGGACAAATGGAATACCACACTGATCAAAAACTGCAAGAATGCAATCGCTGAGCCCCTATATTGGATATGGAGACGATCATTAGACACGGAAGAAATATCGGACATCCTGAAGAGCGCGAACATAGTCCCAATATATAAAGGAGGAGATCGATCCGAGGCCAAAAACTATAGGCCAGTGTCGCTTACATCTCATCTCACTAAAATATTTGAAAGAATAGTTAGACAGAAAATCTATGACTTTTTGGAGACTCAGAAAAACTTCAATGCTAACCAACATGGGTTTTGGTCAGGCAGATCATGCCTATCACAACTAATGGAACGCTACAACAACATTATTGATGCAATGGAAAGTAATGAAAACTATGATGTAATATACACAAACTTTGCCAAAGCGTTCGACATGTGTGACCATGGAATCATAATACATAAACTGAAATATATGGGAATAACAGGAAAAGTAGGGAAAGGGATATATATTATATAATTTCCTTAGAGAGCGGCGGCAAGTTATTACAGTACAAGGACTCAAGGAGTATCTTCTTCAGAATCAGAGGTTCTCAGCTCAATATCACAAGGAACAGTATTAGCTCCACTACTCTTCATAATCATGTTAACTAACATAGATGAGGAAGTTACCAGAGACAGCACAGTAACATCCTTTGCGGATGACACAAAGATCAGTAGAAAAATAAGAAACCCAGAAGATATAGGATCTCTACAAACCGACATGAACGGAATCTACAAGTGGACGGAAGACAACAATACGAAGTTTAACACTGAGAAATTTCAGCTGTTACGGTACAGGAAAAAGAGAAGACTTAAAATCCATGGAATATTATACCCCAAATGGACTGGAAATTCAGAGAAATGCTAAAGCAAAAGATTTAGGAGTTGTAATGACTGATGATGCGAAATTTGAAACACAAAATAAGATAGCAGTAAACAGAGCAAAGCGAATAACTGGAGAGGTACTGAGAACCTTTAATTAAACGAAGGGATAGGAATATAATGATTCCTCTACCGAAAACACTGATCATACCCAAATTGGAATACTGCTCGGTCCTAACATCCTCATATAAAAAAGAAGACATTAGACAGCTAGAAGTGATTCAGAGAAGCTTCACAGCCAAGATCAAGGGGTGCAAAGAACTAAATTACTGGGAAAGGTTACGCGAACTAAACCTATATTCACTGGAAAAGAGAAAAGAGAGACACACCATTATTTACACTTGGGGAAAATAATGGAGAAACTAGTCCCTAATCTTATTCTGACCCCTGTAACTTCCCAAACAACAATGGAAAGTAGAAAAGGAAGACTGTGTCGTGTTCCCAAATCAAAGGTGAGACAGGGAACATCCTTAACACTGAAAGAAAATAGTTTTGTTGTAAGAGGACCAAGACTGTTCAATCAGCTGCCCAAAGACCTAAGGAACACGAGGGATGTTGCGGTGGACATCTTCAAAAGATTATTAGACGCCTGGCTCAGAACAATCACCGATGAGCGGGCGTACCTGGCTATGTGAGGTGGAGAGTACAAGGAAACCAACTCACTACTTCACCGGGCTAACTCGAGAGGAGGGGGCCACAAGCTCGACCTTCGTGAAATGAGGAATCATTGCACGCGACATTTGAAAGGTTATATATCGGGTGGGCAAAAAAAACGGAGACCTCGAACTTTGGCTGTAAAATCCAAAATTATGGTCAGATTTCAATCTTTTTTTTCACACCCAACAACTAAGTAAATTTCCTATATGGTGAGCGAATTTCAAAGAAAACTAATGAAAATTACGGATTTATTGAACATTTCTTTATGCCACTGGAAATTCTCCATTTACACTACTAATACATTGTCGGGTCGGCCAAAAAAAAAAAAGGGAGACTTTTTAAATCCTTTATATCTCGGCAAATTCGATACATAGAACCATGAAATTTTAGTATGTTAGTACTAGGTAATTTTATGGTTTGTATGCCATCTTTTAGCATCTCCTGTTTTATCGATTTTCTTGAGAAGCTTGTCCAAACCTCTTGCAGCTGGTTTACGTTAATTGAAATCGCTTTAATTATCGCAAGATTTTTCTGGAATATTCGCCATAAATCCAATTTCTCAGCTAAAATGCTAAAAGATGGCATACAAACCATAAAATTACCTAGTACTAACATACTAAAATTTCATGGTTCTATGTACCGTATTTGCCGAGATATGAAGGATTTAAAAGGTCTCCCTTTTTTTTTTGCCGACCCGACAATGCAGTAGTAGTGTAAATGGAGAATTTCCAGTGGCATAAAGAAATGTTCAATAAATCCGTAATTTTCATTAGTTTTCTTTGAAATTCGCTCACCGTATAGGAAATTTACCTAGTTGTAGGGTGTGAAAACAATATCGAAATCTGACCATAACGTTGGGTTTTACAGCCAAAGTTCGAGGTCTCCCTATTTTTTTGGCCATCCTGTATGTGTGTGTGTGTGTAAATGAGTTGAGAAGATTTTTTTTTCTTTCAAGAAACTGTCTGTCTGTCTGTCTGTTTGTCGTAAGAGAGATCAAATTCTACTTTACAATGATTATATTCCAATTTAATCTTATTTAGAATAATTTCAGAATTCTATTTTGCATCATTTGACCTTGAGTGTATCAATAAGTTTATAAATTCAATTTGGTTCCATTCCATTCTTTTTTTCCATTTCACATTATTCCAGTCACCCTTACATATATATACAGGGTGTCCAATAAGTCCGCTCTCATAGGAAATTTATTTTAAATTAAATTTGCAAAAGCAATACATTAAAACTAAAACAGATGTTAAAATTGATGTCTTGTTTTGGAACTTTTTTTTGTTGTAGGTGATGGAAATGAGTTACACTCGTGAGGAAAAGGCCTCCCCCTTTTCCTCACGAGCGTAACTCACTTCCATATTAGCCATTGCGTTTTATTCTACCTGCAACAAAAAAAAAAAGGTCCAAAAACAAGACATGAATTTTAACATTTGTTTTAGTTTTAATGTATTACTTTTGTAAATTTAATTTAAAATAAATTTTCCTATGAGACCGGACTTATGGGACACCCTGTATATATATATAACCTTTGGTAACCTTTGGTTAGCTTCCGCCCGAATGTTCATTCTGACGAAAGTAAAGCTTTTCACTCCACCTTAGACCGACAGTTTAACGTGGAATCCGAACCACGCCCCATCAGCAGCCCAGCGTCTTAACCACTAGGCCACCTAGGGTACCCATTTATCTACCAACCACTTTCTTTATTGTGTGGAAGGATGAACAGCTGGGTTTTGCTGCGCGCAGGCTGCCGTCGGGTCTTGAACCGGGGCCGATGGATTTGTAGTCAGCGACGCTAACCACTACACCACCTATATATATATATATATATATATATATGTGTGTGTGTGTATGTGTGTGATTATAATTCACATTTAATTTTACAACCAAGATTTACTGTAATTATAAGTGAATAAATTTGCAGTTTTGAAATTTATTTACAAGCAATCTTTTTTTTTATTTTTACTATATCCGTAAACTACCCTTACCCGTCACTATCCCCCCTTCCCCTCCCCCTCCCCCTCCCTCTACCCCACTACCACCGAGGGTACTTCATGTATTGATTGTAACTGAAATTATTAAATAAGAAAATTTTAATTTAATACAAACATTAATTTTTCCATTTTTAAGTTAGTTTTTTTCGTGTAAAAGAAAAATTGATTTACTTTTTTGACAATTTGTTTATAGATTTTATTTACCGTTTTTTATAGGTTTATCGGAATATTGTTTAGGGTCAAGACTCTAATCATGCCATAGAATAGATGATCAGCGATTTGAATTTTCTCGAGTCAGTTGGTTGTATTTGGTTGCGTTGTTTCGGAATACTACACTGTAAATGAGGCGAAGTTTGAAAATTTTGCGCTAAAAAAGTATGTTCTTTTTAATAAAATTAAATTGGCTGTTGTCCAAAACCAGAATTTTAGTTAATATAATTAGCGCCAATTATAGTTTATTTACTTCTACTGAATATTAATAGGAATGACGAAATTTTATGTTCTTTGACTAAAACATAAGTGACATCACCAAGTTTTTTATAATAAAAATTAAAAAGGATTTTAGTTGTGGGGCATTTAGTTATTACATTTTTTTTTTATCTTGACAGATTAACTAATAAATAGATAGATAAATTGCCTAAAATTTAATTTGCTTAGCAACCAGCTCGTTGCTAAGAACTTTGCTAAACACTGGTCAGGTTATTTGCAATGAATCGTAAATTATTACTGGAAATATTTGTACAAATATCACGAGTTTCATTTCTGCATAAGTTAAAGATTAAACATTCCTTAGAAATGTTCCAAGGAACGGCAGGTTGCTAGGCAAAATCTAACATTTACTATTTTTTTAATTGAATTGAAGTGAATAATTTTATTCATAAAATAAATAATATTTTACAATTTTGTTTTTTTTTAACATACACGTAAATAATTGTGAATTTGGGGTATTTAATTTATTTAATTTGGCCCTTAAGCTTTAGGCTTTACTGGGCTCTTAATTAAAAATAAAGAGATAGTTACTGTTATTAATAATATATAAATCATGAATAAGCATTATTAATTATAGTATATATTGATCTTAAGTTATTATTATTATTATAGATATAAAACAAATACAAAATCATTATTGAAGGTATGATACGAATACTATGCAAAGAAATCAATATTAGACATGAGAGATGAACAATAACGAGTAAAATACATTTAATCCTAGATTAGACACGAGAAATGGATAAGTAATAGAGTAATGTACATTTAATCCTAGATTTTTATTAGTATTAGTAGTTTGGGCGCAAAATGGACGAGTGCAAGAATGTTGGAGAGATAATGATCAATGTTGGAAAGGGGGGAGGGGTATGCAATGAAGGGGGGTTATGAAACAACTCAATGTTGCAAAGGTGGTAGGGTTATGTTCCAGGTGCAACAAGGGATTATGAAACTTGAGGCGGAGTTATCCCCCAAGAGAAAGAGAGGAGAAGGGGAGAGAGGAAGAGAGGTGTTCACCTGGCAGGAGCCAAGTGCATATTAAGACTTCAGCCAAACGACCGCTGTTTTATTAGTTGTAAATCCGCCAGTTGGCTTAGAAGGCGTAAATGGCTTGTACAGGTTGAGTTGCCAGGTTGTGCTATTTTTTAATTAAAGCATATGTTATTAACTGTTGGCTTAGAAGGCGTAAATGGTTTGTTCAGGTTGAGTTACCAGATTGTGCTATTATTTAATTAAAGCATATATTCTTGACGGTTTGCTTAGAAATCCGTCGGTCGGTTTAGAAAGCGTAACCAGCCATTTGGTATAATTAATCATCGTTTACAACCAAAAGAATTTAAAAAAAATTACATTCTGTTTATTCAGACGAAATATTGTAAATATATAGAAAATAAATATACATTGGAATGATAAAAAAAAATTAAAAAATAATAATAGTATAAGAAATATGAACGAGGAATATGTATATAATCAAAAAATATAACCATCAGTATAGCAGTACAGGAGAAATATATATACAAACAATTATGTTAAATATATTGAAAATAAATACATACACGTTATCTTCTATGCGCAAAATCCAAAAATAAAAAATAAGAAATACAAAACTTATAGCTATCAATATAACAGTACAGGCAAAATATATATACACAATTATGTTAAATATATTGAAAATAAATACACACTTTGTTTTACTGCGCAATACACTAAACTCACACGTAATTGAGTCTACAATCACATCGTTATTGCTTTGCATTACGCAGTATACGCGGTTTAATATTATTTCACCGCTCAAGGTATAGGGAAATCTGTACTCTATATAAATGGCCTTCATATCGTTCAGTACTATTTTTGTGCCCACTTTACATCCGGTTGGCAAGTTACCTTTAAATACGGTTAGAATACAATCAAAAGCACGCACAAAGAGTTCATCGTTAGCCACAACATCAAATACAAGTTTATAACACGCCTTTCCAATCGAGGGTTTATTTCTACCGACCCGAGCTTTTCAATCGTGAACTCTTCTTCACACTGCATAGTGACAGTTGAAATAATCTTTTAAATCGTTACGACAGCTGCTCATTATATAAAGAAATAGTTCTTCAGGGTGAACGGTGTAGGTGAGCTCAGCCCTGTACCGCTCAAGTGCTTTGTACCAAAGTTCATGATATTTCAAAGAGTCTAAACTTTTAAATAAGTATCCAGCTCTGGACCATTCTCACCTTGTTCAGTCCTACACTCGGTAAACCCATCGAGCAGAGCGGTGTATGCGTATTCAAGAACCGTATCAAAATAAAGCATATCCATAACGCGCGTCTAATATAGGCTTCAGCTTGCGGAATCCGACGATTTCAAACATTCTGTCGAGGATGAAACGGTTTCGCGTAGGGACAAGAGCGTTATTATCAGAAGCATTCTTCCACATCAGCCGTATATCAATGCATGACCGATCGTTATTTATACACAACGTACAAACAACGGCATATGAGGGGGTGTCACTAATCTGCTCTGTTCTTGTACCTACACCTGTAGGAATTTTATAACGATCCTCACTCCATTTCTCAACTATCACGAAGATTCTATTCATCTCCTCGACATTTAAATAAACAACATTCCGTTTGTTTGTTTGTCTACATCCCGTTTCCAGTACATAGTTAACGGCACCGGATTTACGCCTGAACACGCCAACGATTTCGTCACGGACACATCGTACACGGCGTTGAGAATGCTGCTCAAAGGAAGTTCTATCGTATTCGAGGAGCGCACGTCCAGTAGGCTCAAGCGCTGAGATGACTATGAGCCACATGCAACGGATCGGCTCGACGGGAGGAGTGAGTCACACCATAAGCTAATGAAACGTGTACGTCGCTGTTCGAATAGTTGTATCTCATTATATTGGGTAGATGTTTTGAGAAATTTTCCGATACATGAAGTAATGGTTTTAATGTTTTATCACTCCCACTCCCCAGAATACGCACCAGACATTTTTGCGTAGGGGGATTTTCACGCACTAAGCACATTTTATAACGGTTTTAATGTTTTATCACTCACCAGACCTTCATTTCTACAAACTAAACATCCTCACAATCCAGTGCACTATTTGAGAGGAACATATGCTCATATTTTTTCGTTTTGTTTAACAAGCGATACTCGTCTCTAAAGTCTGTTAAAAACCCACACAGGGCATTAGCCACACCCTCAATACAAACCTCGTCATATATATATTAATATAGTGATAAAAATACTTAAGATTCTCCATGATGACAAGATTTACATTCTCAGTCGCAGGGTACGAGTAATCGGTATGATGCAACATGACATAATATCGCTTGTCATACTACTCATCAACAAGACTCACTATCCATATCCGTTGCTTCTCTTCTGCACGTGTTTTCTTTTACTTCACGGTATATATATAAGCTTTTATAAAGTTTAGTCCTACAACATAGTTCAAGACATCACTTGTATTACGAAATCCTACAATGCTCTCACCAGAATAGCCGTAGAGTATTTGTACCTCTTGTTCATTCGCACGATTCAATGTAGCCTTAAAAGTATCAAAGGAGGGTGGAATAGGGAGTTTTTCAGTATCCACCACATCTTCACACTTTGCAGAATACCACTTCATAAACGTCGAACACGCAGTATTAAAGGTAACCATCACTATTTTCTGTCTACGCGAGAGAATACATGTCTGAGGTCCAGGGCTTACTGCGATCAACTGAGCACGCAGGGAAGCCCAGGTAGTAGCAGAAGTCTCGTGATCAATTATACAGGTGGGCAGAGCTTAGAACTTTCTCCTGTACACACGCTGGACAGAGCTTAAAATTCTCTACTGTACACACACACACACACACACACAGGAGAAAGTGAAACGCTAATTGAGACACGATTTATTTAATAAACGAAATATTTAAGGTATATATATTTACAAGTACGTGTAATAAATAAGTTAACAATAGACACATCAAAGATTATGTTGTACCTCATCGTCATTCACGGTTCTGTGGGAGAAGCGAAAAGCAAGACTAGAATATAAGGGTCGTCACTTAAATATTTATTATATTTTGTAAATGACCCACTTAGGAGTGTGACGTGTTAGAAATGGATTCTGTAGAAAAATTCAGGTTCACGAGCCCATCCACATGTATTATATCTGGTCCTACAGGATGTGGTAAAACTGTGTTTATGCTTAAAATCATTAAAGAAAAGGGAGAGAGGTTCTCAAAATTTGTGCATAAAGTTATATGGTGCTATTCGACGTACCAATCAGTGTTCAACGAGAACCAAGATGATATTTTGTTCCACAAAGGTGTATATGATGATAATTCGTTAAAGGGAAATGAACATAGTCATTGTAAATGACGATCTCATGTTGAAGATGGATTAAACGTAATCAGAATCTATTTTTCAAAAATAGATACATGCGCGATGTGTCGTTAAATACACAATATCTAGTCTTATTCGCGCAACGTAGAGATGTATCACAAATTGGGGTATTAGCCAATCAAATGTTCCCGAATCAACGTAAGGAGTTTTTGGAAGTTTATAAAGAAGCTACAAACCTGCGTTACGGATATTTGCTTTGCGACCTTCATCCGCGAAACACGTTTAGGGTGCTTCTAAGAACGAATATATTTCCAAATGAGCCTGAAGCGGTGCATATTCCAGAATGACTGAGGCTAAAGAAAGAACATGAACTAATAAAAATCTATCATCGACTGCCCCAGGAAATGCAGCAGATGTTTGCTAAAAATATCAACTCCGACTTTTTAAAATGTATGTGAAATCTATCTTTACGTTATAAATTGCAATGTATCAATGAAACCAATTCAGAAGGCTCGTCTACGCCGTTACAAGAACATAATACGTGCACTCGCTCGTAAAAGTCAAACTGTAGCGAAGAAAAAACGAATTATTGTACAAAGAGGAGGGTCATTCCTTCCCATCTTATTTTCAGTTTTGGGTCCTTTACTGACTAGATTAATATAATGAAGAAAGTGGTAGTGATTCCACACGAGATGTATGCTTTATTGCAAAGTTTAAAGAATCCAGACACGGATCTAGATCCCCGTAAAAGCAGGCTTAAAAGAATGGAAAGCGAATTGCTAGCCCTATTAAACAGTGAAAAACCACCTGATGAGAAAAGAATCTTATACCAAGAAGCTCTACAGAAATTTCTTCGAGTACGAGAATTATAAGAACCCGACAGAGATTCCCGTGGTTATTAAGCACAGCACGAGAAACGATGGACATGGTGACATAGGACCTGTGTCCGACGATAGAGCTGACCAACCAAAGATTAATGAGTCGGTACACAACATATCGAGCATGTATTAAAAAGCACCCTCCCACATACATTGAGGAATAAAGGTTTAAGTCTTTATAATCTATTGAATGAGGACCCCGCCATACAATGGACCGATACAGGTGAGATCATTGTGGAAGGAGCAAAGGTACAGGGATCGAATATCGTAGACATTGTCCATGATCTGGTGAGAAAGTGGGATAGGCCCCCACCATCAGGATGGAAGCATATTAAAGCAAGACTACAACAAATAAATGTCCCCAAAACAATGATAGGAAATCTGAACACGTTAAAAGACTTGGAACATGCGACACACGTGACACAATTGAAGACACCATCACCCCCGGAGGTAACACCTCTGAAGAGGTTAAACAACGGTCAACCCTACCCACGTGCCTCTAAAATATGCAAATGGATAGCATATTAAGAAGACGTTATTATGACATTTCTAACCCAGCCTCCTACGGCGGCGTAGATAGACTGTACAGAAGTGTTTACGGAGTACGAGAAAAAGATGTTGAGAGATTTTTGCCGGAGCAGGACGCTTATACACTTTATAAGCCTGTGAGAAAAAGGTTTAAAACAGCCAAGACAACAGCTGCTTCGATTGACTCTATTTGGCAAGCAGATTTAACAGACATGCAAAGATATTCTGTGTATAACGATGGTTACCGCTACATTCTATTCATAATAGATGTATTCTCTAGATATCTGTGGCTGGTTCCTCTGAAAAATAAATCGCCTGAAACAGTTGCTAAAGCCACCAAAACGCTGATGTTAAAAGAAAACAGGGTTCCTGGCTATTTTTGTACGGATATGGGGAAGGAATTTATTGGCTGTGCTTTTCAGAACAAGTTGACAGAGTTTAATATCAGCTATTACACTACCAATTCTATACATAAGGCTTCTTTAGCTGAAAGAGTTCAACGTACCATAAAGGAACGCATGCACCGCTATTTTACACATAAAAACACACACAGATTTCTAGACATTCTGAAATGATTGGCCTCATCCTACAACCAATCACACCATCGCACGATTGGGGCAACACCTAACGAGGTTTTAGAAAGAGGTATGCGCCCAGAGGTGAGAAGAGATGGAACACCACCCCACACTGCGCGTTTCAAAATCAATGATTATGTAAGGCTATTGCGTTCGGGAAATAAATTCGCGAAGGGATTTGAGCAAGGATGGACACGTGAGATTTTTAAAGTTAGGGCTATGAGACCTATAGGTGAGGTAATGATATATTACGTTGAAGATTTGAATGTGGAAGAAATCGCAGGAGGCTTTTACCGCGAGGAGTTGCAGAAAGTGGCATTTAATTTACTAAAAAATTTGTTTAAAATTGAGAAAATTTTAGGAAGCAAAGGTTCAGGAAAGAGAAAAATGTACCTGGTGAAATGGCTAGGATACCCAGAAAGCTTCAACACCTATATAAAAGCTGATGCAATAATGAAGCTTAAATAGTATGCAACATGGCTCCTAACCATTTTTACTTCACACTCCCGTCCTCCTCGTCCCTGTCTGTACACCCTAACAACATACTAGCCAACTTTGTAACAGAACTCCACGGACCCATTGAATTGGGTCGTGATTCGTATGAGGTGGGGATATGTGAAATTCAGCTGGACACCCTCTTTTTAAATATTGATTATAAAGATACCGTTTTTACGATTCTTAGACTGTAATGAGTGTGAAAAAGCCGGGGTAACTCGGGATGAAACTATACGTACCTCCCAGACTGAGGTTGCACGGTATTACAGTACAGAAGTAACACTAGGACCGGGTCACTATGGTGAGACCGAGGATGTTGTGAGAGACAAACGTAAGTTTAAAAAGCTCAAATCTTACGACTGATTTAGTATACGAAATCGTAAACAATGATTCCTATGCATGCACTATGGCCCTAAAATCGCAGGCTACCGAAATATTAAAGAGCGAAGTGTGTTCAAAATTATGACCGATGGACAATATCGATGAGCCTTCCAAAGAGAGACATTTCATGAGGCACAACACGACTTGTCCAGCCTGATGTATCAAATGAAGCTGGAAAAATTGGGTGAAAGCTCTCAGCCCCCAGACATGTGCTATATTTATAATGTTATAATGTTTCAGACCAACAAAGACCCTAGGATCCACTCATGGCTCGTCTACCTAACTGTGTTCGTAATTGTGTATTGTGTATGTCCTCCGTGGTGGCGGAGGGGACCTACAATTTTACATGGGTTCCGAACCACAAGAACATAAGAAATTTATGTAACAACTGCCTGTACATTCGCAACTACCAATTTTTGCAAAACTAAATAATTATCAATTAAAAACTAATTAATTATCGATTTAAAACTAAAGATAGAATCTCTGGATCCAGAGGATCAAGTCATAATAGACTACTATCCACAAATATGTTACACTCTATATCTATTTATAACGACATGCAAATATATCAGATCCAAAGAATCCAGTCATTTTCATTACGGTATCCATCAATACTAGTACCTTGCCCAACGAAAAATAAGTCGCGGTCCATATCAATTGAGGACCAAGTCAAAATTTACAACCAATATACATTACAATATATATACTTAGGAGGAAAAGTGTAGGTGTGGCTATAAAGACTGTACAGTAATGTAGAAATGTGTGTGCACCCATTTTGGGTCTCCCATTTCAAGGTGTTTGTGGGGCAAGTGAAGATCATATTTTTCAACACCTCACAGTACTATGGGGGGCACCGTTCGGCAGAGGAATCTCTTTAAATGGGGTGTGTAAGGACAGAGAGTATCCCCTAACCCAAGATGCTGCCTCCCTATATCCCACAACACTTGTGTTGAGCTGTGGGATCTATCACCACAAAGCCTTAATTTTACTACCTTAAACTATACCCAATCTATCAACATATGCGTCTAATCGATTTCTAAACATGTTTATAGACGTGCTACTAATTCTACGGCAAACTATTCCACCTATTTACTATTCTGTGCGTAAAAAAGTTGGCAACTGCTGTCTCGAACCTTCTACTTGTCAACTTACACCCGTTATTTCTAGTCCTATTATATTGAGATATTTCGAAAAAACTATCTCTATCTTCGTTATCGAACCCATTCATAATTTTGAAAACCTGGATTAGATCACCCCTTAGCCTCCTAGTCTCGAGTGTTGTTAATTTTAACTCCTTAAGCCTATCCTCGTACGACTTTGACCTAAGCGACGGAGTCATCTTAGTTGCTCGTCTTTGTACTCTCTCGATTTTTCTATATCTTTGCGCATATGCGGATTCCAAAATTGGACCGCGTACTCCAAATGGGGTCTAACTAATGATTTATAAAGAGGAACTATAATATCGCGCGATTTGTACTCAAAATTTCGAGCTATAAAACCTAACACTTTGTTCGTCTTATTGACCGCTGCTGTACTTTGTTTCGCTACTTTTAAATCACCAGTGACTATAATTCCTAAATTTTTTTCCTGCTCTACGCTTGTTAAATCTTTCCCTGACATACTATACGCAAAATTACCGTTACGCGAACCTATATGCAAAATTTTGCACTTATCAACGTTAAACTCATTTGCCATGTGACTGACCAATCAACGATTTTATTCAGATCTTCCTGGATTTTACCTCTATCTTCGTCATTAATCGCCCTACCACCCAGCTTCGTGTCATCCGCAAACTTTGAAACTGTACTGACTAGGCCGACAATATAATGGAGCACCAGTTTGTTGGGGATACCCAGGCACGCCTGCTGCGCATTGCCCACATCCCCAACCATAGAGGAAGGAATTTGAGTATTACATATGACAGACCCCATTATGTGAACGTCGCAACTAATCTAATAACCAATATCTCAATATAAGCACACCGGACAAAAAATTAGTCACCCCTCTCAGAATGTACCTAATAATGTGTGACGGCGCGCTCTGGCCTTGATAACCGCACGAATCGGGCGAAGCAGAGACTCTACGAGGTTGTGCATGTACTGAACATCGATTTGCTGCCACTCGTTCATCAGCCGGTCCCGAAGTTCCGCCAGAGTCCGTGGGTGTCTATTCCTGCGCTTCACTTTCTGTTTCCAGCCTGAACAACACCTTCGACGCATTCAGGATCAAAGGCTTCATTGGACCTGCGATGTACTCGTCGCCTCCCATCATTGGAGAACAAACAAAACGGGACTCATCGGACCAAATTACATGTTTCCAATCTGCCGCAGTCCAGTTTTTGTGCCTCTGAGCCCATTTATAACGTGCCAATTTGTGACTTGCTGTTAACAGCGGCCTCTTCCGTGGTACCCTGCTCCAGATGTCCATCGCATGCAGTTCTCGTCGCAATGTCCGTTCGGAAATTGGTCGCTGGAGAACCTCATTGGTTTCTTGGAGCAATTGTTCTCTGGTTTGAAAACGATTTGCAGTTACTAGACGAGAAACATGGTGGCGGCGTCTATTGTCGAGAATTGTTTTCCGGCCACAGTTACGCCGTCGATTGTCAGTTGATTGCGAACTACACCACTCTTTGTAAACTCGCTGGACAGTACGCGTTGACACACCAACACAATTGGGCTACTTCAGACATTTTGTGTCCGTGGGCTCTGCCAAACACGATGGCTCCTTTTTGCCACTGAGTAACGTCTGCCTCACGACCCATTTTGCAGACTATATCCAACACACACTTTGTTCTTCACCACCTCACGAAACAGATCTGATCCTGTGTGCTACGTCACCGCTACTTGTCACTTACCAATGCTACATCAGCGCCCTCTGTGTGACCTTGAACTTCCTACTATCGGTGCTATTAGGGGTGACTAATTTTTTGTCCGGTGTGCTTATATAAGAACGATTGAGTATAAAAATTTCCCATTCAGTAACGGGAGCTTAACAGTGAAGCTGCACTTTCGACCCACTGAGTTATAATGGACAGAAAGCCTTTCACCGTCTATCGAGGGGTGAGATACCAGCGTGGTAGTGGACTTGGGTCCATTTTTTCAACCATACTACGTCCGGCTGTTCCTTTGCTGAAGATGGGTGCCAGATACCTCGGAAGGAAAGCGCTACAATCAGGTCTTAACACTGCAGAAGACATATTCGCTGGGGCTAAACCTAAAGAAGCTCTAAAAAAAAACAGTTGAAACGTACACGGGACGAAATCGTCAAAAATGCAAAGAGAAAATGCGTGGTGGTGGGAAGAAGAGGAGGACTGACCGGAAGAATGGATTACCACCACGTGGCATTAAACGTAAAAGGATATAAAAAAAGAAGTGTTCTAAGCGAATGAAGCCTATGGTTGACCATTTTTTTGACTGATATAAGCTAAGGACATTGATCTCATGAATCATAGTTTGTTTACTACTTGCTGAGAGAGAGGCACTATTTCTAACTCGTCATGGCACGCTTCATCCGTGTAGTTCACAATGCTGTAAATCGGAGCTGTCCCTCTTTGACATGCCCCCAACTCAAGTTTCTATTGAACACAGTGACTTTATTACAATTAACCAGTGATGTAGGTCTCGAGATCGGTCTCGGTCTCGAGACCGATCTCGAGACCCAATTTGCAGATCTCGATCTCGGTCTCCGCTATTTAGATCTCGATCTCGGTCTCGACAGACGCGGTCTCGGTTTTTCTCCCCGAGACCTTTCGAGACCTCTCGAGACCGTAATGAAAAATACATGTTATTGGCATACTCATGATGGTGGCTTGGTTGAACAGACACAATTCAGAATGTTTATGAAAGTTTGTAAAACTAAGGGACTCTAGGTATTCACTAATCAGTCACCCTGTTTTGAGTTGCCACGTTTGTCTTGCGGGAGAGTGTGGGTCTGGATTTTTTTAGGTTAGCGCTACAAAAAACTTGCCCCCCCCCCGCCCCGTCAGATTAATTTTATTGAAAATGGAAACACTAAATAGATAATTATATATATTATATATATAAGTATATATTATAAGGCCACTTAGTGTTGCCAAACGGCGTGTCAACCTCTGTGGCGTGATAAAAACGATTATCCTCCCATCCAATATGTATTTGAAAAAATAAAATGCTTCACACAAAAATAATGCAAGAAATACAGCATAAAGAAAACAGTACCGATAAATTCAAGAGTCAAACCAAAGTTCCGAGACTAATGGCAAAATATCAAGCTATCGGTCCAAGCAGAAGAACGTTGAAACTGGGAAGATTTTGAACCGCAGGGAACAGTTGTGGCGGTACCTTTTAGTGATCGATGAATCTCATATTTTAGACAATTGCTCTCCAATAAAGTTTTGGCACAAAGGGATAAATTCCCATCACTGGCCAATATTGCCATGACTGTTTTAACAGTGCCTGCCTCTAGTTCTCCAATTGAGCGTGTATTTAGCCATGGAGGCATAATAATGAGGCCCCACAGAAGTCGAACTTCAGCAGATCTTCTGAGCATGCTGATGTTCCTTAAGTGTAATGAGCACCTATCATGCTTTAAATAAATTCACAATTCAAACTGGGTAGTGGGTACGTTCATTAAACCTTCTGTAACAGATATAAAAGAAGTAAATAAATAAAAAGTACGTGTATATATATATATTCATTTGTTAATTTATAGGCTACACTTTTTGCATTCAACACACTACATCTGAGAAAGTAGTTATTAGTTTATTAATATACTTAACATAGTCTAATTTCCATAGTAGTGTAAAACAAATTGAAAGGGCATGAACTTGATCTCGGTCTCGAATTTTAAGGGTCTCGATCTCGGAAGATAGATCTCGATCTCGAACCTTTGATCTCGGTCTCGATCTTGGTCTCATAGGATCAGGTCTCGGTCTCAGTCTCGGACTTGGTGGTCTCGACTACATCACTGCAATTAACCCTTTAAACACAATTAGTTCCCCGAGTGCCCCTATAGAATTCGTGATACCCAGCTCAGGCCCTTACTTTTTTGATCCAAGCTGTGTGCACATGTACGCTAAACTACGTATAGCCCATTCTGATGGAACGGACTGCGATGACAAATATGCTGTATACCCTGAAACAAACTTTCTGCACTCCATATTCAACCAGTGTGACGTATACTTAAATCAGGTCAACATATCGGCAGGCACGGGTACTATCCCCTACGAACCTATCGGGAAAATGTCCTCAACTTTTCCAAAGAAGTGAAGGATACCTTTTTAAGTGCCGAGGAATATTATCAAAGTAAAGATGAAAGTAGTATAAAGGACAAATTTAAAAATTCTAAAAAGAAGATATACGAGTGTTTTGGACGCCTGCATACAGATTTCACATTCCAGGAGAAGTTGCTTGTGAATGGAGTGGATATGAAAATAAAGCTCACCCGCACGAATCCTGAGATCTGCCTGAATCTAGATGCTGATCAAGAAGAGGGAGCAAAACCCGTAGTGGTTCATATTATGGAGACATACCTCCGCGTACGGCGAGTGAAATTAGGTTCACCAAAACAACTAGAAATTGAGAAAAATTTACTAAACGCCACAGTAAAATGCCCTATTAACAGAGTACAAATGAAACTATACACGGTGCCAGCAGGGTTGGCATCGAAACAGATAGAAAACATCGCCCTGGGAAATCCTCCTAAAAGGATATTAATTGGAATGCAGGACCATGCTTCGGTGAATGGAAAATATAAAGAGAGTGCCTTTAAATTCGAGAATTTCGGCCTTAAAAATATAACTACGTTAATGGCATTGCTTTGGGAGGAACATTGAATACGGACTATTCATCAGATGCTGTGTTACCGCTTTGCGCGAGAACATATAGTAATCTGGCCCATATTGCAGGTGATTGTGATGAGCTCAGGAATGGGGTAACGCAGAAAGAATTCATTGATCAATTTAACTTTTATCCGTTTGACATCACACCTGACTTATCTACTAGCGTAAATACACATTTAAGTCCACAACAGAGTGGAAACATCTCAGTCAGGTTGGAATTCACCAAGCCTATAGACGCGCCTATTAGTGTACTAGTATACCTTGAGTCATAAGCCCTAATAGAAGTAGATAGATTTATGGGCGTTATCACTGACTTTTAAAACGGATTCGAATACACTTCAGAGAGTAATGAATAGTGAACGAATCACACGTTCCAAATTTATCGGTGTGTTTGCGAAGAATGAAACATTGAATTTGCCAACTACGCGAGATTGCGGTAGTCTTATTGTGAACACAGATGTCATTGGTAATGAAGGGATTCATTGGTTTGCAATCTATTGCATATCTCCGAAGTTGTATGGAACCCATTCCGGTTACAAGGATATTTTAGTAATACATGCGGGATGTACTGCATTTCATTTCTCATGCATATGTCACGTGGTAAAGATTATAAATATTTTAAAATTATTCGATCCGTGTCACACTCAACGAAACGATGAAATGGTATGCAGACAGATAAAAAGCCGTTTTCCAATTGTGCGTACTCGTTATATAGTATGATGTTTTGTTCGTATATATATATATATATATATATATATATTTGTAACCAATAATGTTAGTTTGCATATTCTGTAGTTTAAGATGGTTATTGTACTAAAAACATGATTTCTTTCATTTAATAAATTGATGAAAATACATTGTCTCTTCTCCCCAAAAAAGATCGAAACAAAAAAACACTTACATTATTTTGTTAATGCTGTAACAATCGTTGGGCTGACTGCTCGGTAAGTCTTCTACCTCCGTATTCAGGTCCATGACATGGGATTCTTCAAAACGAAAAGATTGTATAACACGTGTGAAATCCTCATCGGACCTTAAAGGAGAAAGAATAATTCATTAGTTCATACTGAATCTTTTTTAATAAAAACATACACAGAATATACATATAGTAAGAGTATTACAATGTGAAGGTATCTTTGAACCGCTCAGAGAAGTTCCTTTAAGAGATAATTCCGAATAACATTGGAATTTATATAAAAAACAAGCAAAAGATTGCTATAAAAAAAAATAATTCAATGATTCAAAACAGGATTTTAGTATAATTGCGGATACCTAGATGAAGTATTTTTAATGTGATGAGATGAATTACTACAACCCTCCATATATATGATGAAATAATCCAGAGCAGTGCTCTTTCTGACTGCACAAGTTTGTAAATAATTGACTCCAAAAAATAAAATTATAGGCACTTTTCTACGGCCGTCCCTTGCGTCGGATCGTAAGGAGTGTCATTGCAAATATCATCAACGGTTTGCGTTGGAAATAATCCATCCCGATCAGCCGCGTTAAAAAGATTAATTGTAGACAATGCTACAATGTCACCATCTTGATATAAATTCGGTAAACTATAAAGTTCTTGATTCATGGCGGAGGGAATGTTTATTCACTGGTGAAAATAACTACTGTGACTCCCAGCTGAAAATATTTCCTTTTATATGCACGATCCCCAAGCACCGCCCCAAAAGACTAAGAGCGGTTCGTAAGTTTAATGATTGGTTATCAGTGTAACTGGGCGGGGCTATAAGTTTGTGTATCAATCGTAACACCTATATTATGGGTCCAAGCTTTTTGGACGACTAATGGTGTCTTTATATTCTCCGTAGATTTAATGCTCACATTGTGTATTACCCCTTGCAGTCTCTACCACGACAATATTTGCATTTGCGCCCATACTTTTCTCGGTTTTCCCCAACCTTCCCCTTGTGCAATATCCCTCCCAACATTGATCAACCATTTCTATCACAACAATATTTTACATTATTATTTTTGCGGCCATGCTATTTGATCCTCAATTTCTACCAGTTCGAATGCATGTCGTTATAGGATCAGAGTCGCTCAGCTGAGTACCACAGGAAACAAAATTAGCGCCGCTACTCATAATCCTGACATTACCAGAAAGAGCACAGTAACACCCGTTGACACATATCATTAGGAAATAAGAAATCTAGGAGATTTCTACAAGCAGAATGTGCATTATTGTGTTTTGCAGTCATCCTATTCTCAGCTTTCCCAAGATTCCTGCCTTGTGGATTTGGTTGTGTGTGTGTTAATTGCATTTTACAGTCTCTGCTGCGATAGTTCCAAATATTTGTAAAATATATGTTTGCGGTCATACTATTCGACCCTCAACTTTGATTAATGTATTTGGTTTGACTTTCTACTTCTCGCGTAGGAGTGTGATTAATTTGTATTTAGATCATGAATGTCTGCTTGGGTTGGTAGATAAATGGGCGCCCTAGGTATCCTAGTGGTTAAGACGCTGGGGTGCTGGTTGAGATATCGGGCGATGACATTCTTCTGAAAATTAATGCTATGAATATTATATCCACATAGAATAAACAAAACTTACTTTCTGTGTGTGTGTGTGTGTGTGTGTAAGTTTGAAAAATGTATAATAATATATTTTTCCATTTTTTTTTATTCATTTCAATAACAGAGACAATAACTATGAAGATGATACCATGCAAATTACACGTAAAGAAAAATAAGACAAAACAAAGAAGTTAATAAAATAAAAAATATTTATATACAGGCAAACGATCGCATGGAGAGAGAAGAGACGGATGCGAGTGTTTAAGTGAAAGTTTGCCCACCACATTCCAATGTGTCCAGTTTGCAGTCAGCCTCTGCGATCTTCAAAAAAGCTTCGGGCTAAATATGGGTGAACCTTAGCCGTTCCTGTCTCCATTCCTTCTCGTCTCAACATAATGTGAAAATAAACGATATTCTATGAGAATAATTGTTTATTACCAAATTTAAAATACATTTCAGTATACGCAAATTATTAATCCTGTTTTCATATGGAAATTTAATATAAATGTATGTGTGTATATATAAATTGCACAAATCGATAGAATTAATAAGATGAGCGAAAAAAATGTAAGTTGAGAAGACACATCTTGTATGTGTGTGTGTATATATATATATATATATATATATATATATATAATACACACAGAGGAATGACAAAAGTAAATAGACTAAGTGAAGTTAGTTAAAATAATTAGTTTCTTATATACTGTATATATATATATATATATATATATTATATAATATATATATATATATAATAAAGTGTGTATTAATATTTTGTATGAAATTAGCAGAGCTGGGCACTTCCGCAAATTCCGCAATTGCGGAAGTATGTTTTTCGTTTGCGGATTTGCGTTTGCGGCAAAGTCATCGCAAATTAGTGAATTTGCGTTGCGGAACTAAGACCGCAAACGCAAATCTTTCCGCAAATTTCCCACGTGGCCACTGGGCTACAGTCACAGTGTTAACTTAATTTAACTTGTGTAATGTAATGTGTGTACAGTTACTACAGTTACAGTAGTCTTCTCTAACGTGTCTAAGTCTCAAAATTTATGAAATTCAAATGATTAAATTTATTATTTAATTTATTTACTATGTACTTGCAGGAGGTGTTTTTGTTCAATATAATATATCAATATATGTAGTATTTTTATTTCTTCTACAATAGTGATTTATTGTAATAAATTATTTAGCCTTGTTTTTAATAAAAACAAGGCTAAAACATTAAACATTAAAAAGATATAAAAACGTTTTATACCTCTTTAATGTTTTGGATACTTTTTATAGTTAAAATTGCGATTGCGGAATTTGCGGTTTGCGGAAGTGTTTGCGGAAGTGCCCAGCACTGTAAAAATTGGAAATATGGTTTGCGTTTGCAGATTTGCGTTTGCGGCACCAAAAATGGCAAGCAGTTTGCGGATTTGCAGTTGCGGAAGGTAAGGTTTGAGTTTGCGGATTTGCGATTGCGGAAGTGATTTTGAGTTTGCGGTGCCCAGCTCTGGAAATTAGCTTGAAAACAAATGAATAAAGGATTCCTCTTGATTTCGCTGATTTTGGTTTATAAAAAATATTAGTGTATAGAAAGGACTGTCAAAAGTAAATAGACACGGTATACATTCTGAGGTGTTAGAATAAATGAAAGCAAATGGTAAATTGAATATTATTCTTAGAGAATATGTTAAGGGAACGATTTCTTTTGTTAAGCCAACTGTCTAGTGTATTTCTTTTATTGTTAATATTGGGTTTCGTTTAAATAATTAATTCTCTTTCTGAACCACTTTAAGGAGAAAGTCCGCTTGCTTTTAATAAATAAAAACATTATTTGGCAACTCGTGTGAATTAAAATAAATGGCGATATCTGCCAACTCTCCCTAATAATACACTAATCAACAGCCAAAATGTATCTTCGATGAAACCATCATTTCTTTAGTAATTCGACGTCGCTGAATCCGAAAATGACCTTCATTTTGCATGATTGGTTCGCGTTTAGAAGATACACCGGTGCCCTGTTTTCATTATTTCCCAATTGAAATGAATATATCATTGAAGCATAACATATGGCAACACTGTAGAATGTGCTCGTTTGGCAACCTCGTTGTCTGGCGCCATCTTGAGTACATCGTAAATCCCTTTAGCTCAGTTCTAGAGTGACGCTTGTTGTGGTGACACGTTATTTCACATTTTGACATAGTGCTTTTGTAGTGTTTCCTCGTAATTTGCATCTGTGGTTACTTCATGACATATAGAGTGTAGTGCGTGTTAAAGCGTAATCTTGCGATCAGTTTCTCATTGACGTTATAAACAAAATGCCACGTAAATGCGTTAATGACTCAAATAACTTCTGCTATATGCGGCAAAGTAACATTAAAATCGCAAAAGAAGACGTTAACACCTGCCATCAAGAAAGCGTACCACCTTTATTTTAGGTGCAAATTAGGAGATCAGGACAAAACGTGGGCGCCGCATATATGCTGCATTACATGTGCAACTACATTACTTGAGTGGTACAATGGGAAACCGAGGTCAATGGGCTTCGGCATCCCCGTCGTGTGGAGGGAACAAAGTAACCACGTGGATGACTGTTTATTCTGCATGGTTCCGCCATTACGTGGAATTAGTAAGAAGAAAAAATGGACCCTCAAGTATCCTAATGTTCCATCCGCCATTCGACCTGTGCCCCATAACGAAGACATACCTGTGCCCAATCCTCCTACCTCCTCAGACACCCTCGATTTGGATGACGAAGAGCATCCTGTAACGAGTACAGATGAAGACATTGCACATCCCACAACATCACAAGATACCGACTTTGTGCCCAGTGAACTGTCTACAGAACCGCATAAAATCACCCAACACGAACTGAATGACCTCATCAGAGATTTGGACTTACCGAAGTCTAAGGCAGAATTGCTCGCCTCACGCCTTCAACAGTGGCATCATCTTCATGATGATGTCCAAATATCCATGTACCGCACTAGGCAATCCACGTTGGAGACTTTCTTCATCAAACATGGTGACTTCGTGGTGTGTACAGATGTTGGTTTAATGAATGCTCTAAATATAACATACAGAGATGACGAATGGAGGTTGTTCATTGATGCCTCTAAGCTAAGCCTTAAGGCTGTACTACTTCATAACAAAAACGAAAAAGCTGCCATTCCAATTGGATATTCTGTCCACATGAAGGAGACATATGAAAATATGCAATATCTGCTTCACCACATAAACTACAACGCTCACAAATGGAGCATATGTGGTGATTTGAAAGTGGTCGGCATGTTACTTGGTCTCCAGCAGGGTTACACGAAGTACTGCTGCTTCCTTTGCGAGTGGGACAGCCGTGCTAGGTCACAGCATTATGAAAGGAAGGAATGGCCTCTAAGAGACGTTTAGTGCCAGGTGTGAAAAACGTTTCGTGCGAGCCATTAGTAGAGCCAAGCAAAATACTTCTACCACCGTTACATATTAAGTTAGGGCTTATGAAAAATTTTGTGAAGGCACTCAATAAGGATGGAAAGGCATTTAAGTATCTTTTCCAGAAGTTCCCTCGACTCAGTGAGGCAAAAATCAAGGAAGGCATATTTGTTGGTCCTCATATACGAAATCTGATGAAAGATGAACATTTCGAGACACTTTTGGAGGGCGCAGAAAAAGAAGCTTGGGTCTCGTTCAAGTCAGTGTCGCAAAATTTCCTTGGAAACAACAGAGCTCCAAATGCAGATGAATTGGTGGATAATATGTTGAAGGCGTACCAAAGAATGGGATGTAACATGTTTCTAAAAATTCATTTCCTCCCTTCCCATTTCGACTTTTTCCGGCAAACCTTGGTGAAGTAAGTGACGAACATGGGGAACGTTTTCATCAGCAGATTTCAGCTCTTGAGAAACGTTACCAGGGCAAGTGGAATTCATTTATGCTGGCTGATTTCTGCTGGTCAGTAATAAGAGACACTACACAGTCAGAGTACAAGAGACAGGCCAAGAGGAAACGACATTGAAGTGAGTGTGCTCCTTAAAATACATATATGTTGTGGGATAAATTTTTACCAGTACTTACACAATAATTACCATGATATCTTAAAAACGCGAACTAATTAAACAATTTCACTATCATTTTCAAATTCAGCATGCAAAAATACATAAGAATCGGCTACTTTCATTAAAGATACAAAAAATTCCTTAAAATTTGTTGACCAGTGTAATGTATACCTGAACAATTAAAATAAATGCTATCTGGTAACCCCCTCCATATATAAAAAGTGATATCTGGCAACTCCCGATCCTCTATATAACACCTGCTTGGCTTCAGGACGCTCATAATGATGCGGACTCCGGTGGAATAAAGAACTCTCTCTCCTTCCTTCTTAGGTTAAGACTTAGGTTAGGTTTCTCTTTGGGGGGGGGGGTGAGGACATCCCACCTCCTCCCCCAAAGACCTCCTCCGTCTTTCCTTTCTCTTCCTCTCTTAGGTTAAGGCTACCCCTTTGGGGGAGGTCATCCTCCCTTCTCCCCCCGAAGCTCCCTCCCCTCTCCCCCCTTTGCAACATTGAGTTGGTGCATGGCCCCCGCCCCCTTCATTGTATACCCCTCCCCTTTGCAACATGCCCCACCCCCTTTGCAACATACCCAATTTTGCAACATTGATCGTTATATCTGCAACATTCTTGCACTCATCCATTTTGCGCCCACACTACTGTATTCCATTATTTATCGAGATTTGAACTTGGTTTTGAACGAATTTACATTCGCAATATTTTTTATATCAAGATTTAAATCATTCCAGTTTCAATCCAATGAAAATTAGTCATTTTTGAGACGAAGACAATCTAAATTGAGGTATAACATGCTTTGATCTATTTCTGGTCTGATACGAGTGGACTTCTTAATGAGTTACAAAATACCATTTACTCATTGTAAGTTAATGATTTTGTTCTTACATTCGTAAATAAAAATAAAATATAGACTACCACTTTGATTACAGCTTTGAGTTTTAGTAGTTTTAACGCTTTAAATAATGCACGAGAATGATCATGAAAATCAGCATCAGATAATAACCTTATTACTCATTTGTGGATGACAAACATACTATTGAAAACGTTGTTAGCGGAGTTGTTGTTGTTGTTGTTTGGTTGTTCCGTAATCTCTGAATAATGTTTGGAGGTTGTGTAACCTTCGTTACGACAAATATCACGTGACGGTGGAGACCTACAGCTTTACGCGGGATCTGAACCATCTACGGGTCACTACATCATCTGAACGTGGAAGACGGTCCCCTATCCAACTACTGATGAGACGCAACGTCGCTTAACTTCGCTGATCTAACGCGAAGCGGTGTTGAAACGTGGTCACGACGTAATCTTACTTTACTCGTCTTTCTATCAATTTAGTCTAAATGTAATTTTTCTTACCCCCAATAATAATTAAACGTTCAGTGACCCTCGTGCAAGTAGTGTCAAAAAGGAAAAGAATAGTCTGAAGTGATTTACACGCAATAGTTTGATCTGTTATTGTATCCATTGTTTGGTTTTTGAGATGGTTAAACAAGCAACCAAGGTTGCGTCCCCCTTAAAGAACTCAGAGGGAAAAATATCCCCCTCTTGGGGGCATGGGAAGGTTACTGAAGTAATCCGAATAGACCTTTTTAGCTCACAGGTAGTGTGGAGTAGGAATAAAGTCTTCCCATATACTGTACACACACACACACACACACACTTAATTGGAAAAATTAGATAAGATCCATTGCATTTGACACTTATTAATATTTACATTTACACCCATCAAGTAATTCCTTCTGAAGATAAGTGAAGTTGTGGTAACGAAACATTAGTCTTTTTAATTAGTTTTCTGTACGTGTAATATCGTTTCACACACACACACACACACACACACACACACCACACGTGCGCATCTCTGCATAAGCGAGGTACCGAGATTTTTTAAAGCTATATATCTAAAAACTAATTAACCAAAGCCTAATTTAAACAAACATAACGTTAGTTCCATCGAACAGAGAAGGGTGTAATAAAAAGGGGTTTTGGACGCAATTGAAGGTTTGAGGGGTTGGTTTCTGTTGAGTTGTCAAATAGTGAGGTACTAATATAGTCCTAACCTAACCTAACCCAACTTTAACTAACTTAACCTAATCAGGGCTAACGTATCTTTTTCCGACAATAACCCAGCTCTTCATCCTTCCACACAAAGAAATTGGTTGGTAGATAAATGGGTACCCTGGGTAACCTACTGGTTAAGACGCTCGGCTGCTGCTGGTGGGGCGTGGTTCGGATTCCACGTTAAACTGTAGGTCTAAGGTGAAGTGACGAGCTTGACCTTCGTCAGAATGAACAATTCGGGCGGAAGCAAAATCAAGGTTATAAAAATATTTCTAAATTTTTTATATAAAATTTTTTTAATGTTCTCGTGTTAGAAGTGTTACCTCACAAAAAAACTTACCCCACTACACACATGAATTAGCACACATTACCGACCACACTTATGCTTTGCTTAGTTGCCTGCGCGCGCGCACACACACACACACACGGTTACCTTGCAAAACAGCGACATTTCCACATTTTTAGTTATGGATAGCGACATTTAACCTAACTTAAATAACCTAACCTAGCCTAGTCTTCATTACATCCATCTTTAATAATATTTAATGATTTTTTTAATAAAGTAAATACTGACGACACGGCTAATGTCGCCACCCGCACGTTTGTGTCGCGATGAGCTCTGTGTATCCAAAAGATTTTCACGGTTTTGTAAGGTAGCCAAACACACACACACACGCACACACACGCGATTACGTACCGTTTCTGCGACGCGAGTGAAGTAGTGCGAAAAAAGAATGCTTAAGTGTGACGTAACGAATGAACGCCTGATGACATTAAATGCATTAAGAGTCGACCGAAGACAAATGGTCTTCCCTAATGCTGGTCACTTCCCTTCTCTATCAATATTAAGGAGGAGGGGGAGGGAAGAGGGATGAGAGGGGAGAAACCTTAGGGGTATAAAGATGAGGGAGTAAATAAGGAAGGAGGAGGGGGTGAGGGAGAAAGAGAAAATGGGGGGGGGAGAATTTTTTTTGTAGTAATCGGTAATAGCATTTTATATAAGCCTATATCCTCCTGCACATACGCAATATTAGGCACACTTTCTCTTCGTAATCCTCTGTATATTACCCTCAACGTAAGTTTCCTCACTGTTTCCCCTCGTACCCTCGCGTATAAAAGGGGTATTCAAATGGGGTCAGCCTTAAAATTGGTCATATATTAGAAAAGAAATCTTGTAGAGCCTAATTTTCTGGCCTATTCTTCAAAGCGATTTATCTGTGACCCTCTGCCAGCCGTCAATATTTCATCCAGGGAGCTTTCCTTTATAATCGACACCCGAGGAACACCATATATATATATATATATATATATATATATATATATATATATATATATATATATATATATGTGTGTGTGTGTGTGTGTGTAGTCCTACTGTATATGTGACGGGTTATATGTAATTACCATAATAAATTATAATTTTTCTGAAAAGCTGTCATGCTTTCGAACGTCATATTCAGATAAGAATACTGTAATTAAACTACTTGTCACTAAAAAATTTAAAAAACAAAATTAAACGTTAATTCCAACGCTGTGTAAACCTATATGGATGTAATGTATATCTTATGTAATGTGTTCTTTTTTAATAAATATTATGATTATTATTATTATTATTGCTTTATTTATGGTTTATATACAAGATGTTCCATAAGTCATTGTATGATTAAATGTGTAGGAATTAAATTAAACCCTGTAATGACTTGTGGTGCACCCTGTATAATGTTACTGTGTCTATATAGTTTTGATTGTACTGAAAATGCTATACTGATATATAGCTTCTATAACTACTTATGAAGCTGGACTTATGACGACTGTATGGAAGCTTCAGTAACGCCACAAAATCGAATCTCCTCAAAATTTTAGTACTATAATCTTCCTTTATATTGTAATAATTACCCCAAAGTTTGGGGTAAAATAAACTTTTTCTATGCGATCATAGAAATAGTTTGTAGACTGGTGAAGTTTTCAGTTAGTTACTCTTTATGGATCACCTGATAATCAGGGCACCCCAGCCGCCTTTAGTTAGCTTTATAAGGCTAACTAACGAAAATATCACGACCTAACCTAACAATCGTCAAGGGCGTACAGTTGACCTAACGATTGGTTAGGTTAGGTCGTGATATTTTCGTTAGTTAGCCTTATAAGGCTAACTAAAGAAGGCTGGGGGGCCCTGATCTTCAGGTGATCCCTCTTTATTTACAGTAGTATATTCTTCATTTAGCTATATTCTTTACTTTACTCTTCACTAAGCTATATACTCTTCATTTTAGCCACATACTCTTGAATTTCGCTAAATTAGAGTGTATATAACTAAGTAAAGAGTATATAGTTACATACTCTCTAGTACCCAAAGAATTGAAACACCTCAAAATATTTTGGAATGAGAAAGTTATAAACATAAATTACACGCGTAACATTACCGATGTATTTTGATTACTGATAATAAATTTAGTAACACTTGTCAACATTTGTCAACTTCTTCAGAAAGATTTTGTTTAATTATTATTTGCTATATTAGATATAATAATAATGTCAGTGGTAGGCAACCTGTTTTGAAACTGGGTCAATTTGATTTATTGGTAATTTGATAATGGGTCAGCGTTCAAAATTTAAATCAAAATACACTATTTTCGGGACATTTTAAAATAAAAAACACTTCATGTAGTAATATTTATTATTTTATATGTACTATATACTAAACTATATACTTTTGCGGGTCAGCGAAATTGTTGCCGCGGGTCATAGGTTGCCGACCACTGTAATATGCAGAGCTGGGCACCGCAAACTCAAAATCACTTCCGCAATCGCAAATCCGCAAACTCAGACCTTACCTTCCGCAACCGCAAATCCGCAAACTGCTTGCCATTTTTGGTGCCGCAAACGCAAATCCGCAAACGCAAACCATATTTCCAATTTTTACAGTGCTGGGCACTTCCGCAAACACTTCCGCAAACCGCAAATTCCGCAATCGCAATTTTAACTATAAAAAGTATCCAAAACATTAAAGAGGTATAAAAAGTTTTTATATCTTTTAATGTTTAATGTTTTAGCCTTGTTTTATTAAAAACAAGGCTAAATAATTTATTACAATAAATCACTATTGTAGAAGAAATAAAAATACTACATATATTGATATATTATATTGAAAAAAACACCTCCTGCAAGTAAATAGTAAATAAATTAAATAATAAATTTAATCATTTGAATTTCATAAATTTTGAGACTTAGACACGTTAGAGAAGACTGTACTGTAACTGTAGTAACTGTACACACATTACATTACACAAGTTAAATTAAGTTAACACTGTGACTGTACACAACTTGAACTCACTGTACAACTCAACCCCTCTAGCCTCTACAAGTGTACGCCTCTGGCTTTGTCAACAAGTTCAGTCGTCGTCCTCCAGTAACTGAGCCAAATCCAGTTTTAATAAGTCCATGTTCCCCTTCATGAACACGAGACGTTGGAAGTTGTCAGAGGTCAGGCTGGCCCTTTTGGGCTTCATTATATCTGACCCATGGGAGAACAGTCTCTCCACGGCCGCAGAGCTGGGGATGGCCGTGTTATACTTGAGGAAAACATGAACCCAGGCGGGCTTGGCCAGTGGCCACGTGGGAAATTTGCGGAAAGATTTGCGTTTGCGGTCTTAGTTCCGCAACGCAAATTCACTAATTTGCGATGACTTTGCCGCAAACGCAAATCCGCAAACGAAAAACATACTTCCGCAATTGCGGAATTTGCGGTTTGTGGAAGTGCCCAGCTCTGGACTAATATGTCATACTTTTTCAATTTTTCCGCAGTATATTTAAGTTATAAGTATATTTAAACTACAAAGTGGTATGAAATTCAATAAATCAACGACCCTTAAAAGCAGGATGCAGGTTTCATTTGACTTTATCATCCAAACTTAAAAAGTTTTACGGTGATGCAGCTCTTTTGGCCAATTAAAGTCAGCCTTGGCCGAAAGAATTGTGCATCATCTTATAATCTATCTATAGTGTTTTTTTTTTGTGTGCGCGCGCGCCTTCGCTCACGTCACTGTCAGAGAATTTTAAATATTAAATTTTTATGTTGGAATATAAGACTTATTCTTTTATTTCCCGCATATAATTTAAAATAAAACGCACGAAAACCAATTACGGCCTATACATGTATACAACTTTGGTTAAAAGAGTTGCATCATACAAGAACTTTTGAATATAGTAAATTATAATAATAATATATAATAATAATAATTACACCAAATCTTTCTAAGTTAGTTCACAAATCTTGACAAGCGTTACTAAATTCATTATCAGTATTCAAAAATAATTAATATGAGAGCCCAGTAAAGCCTAAAATTGAATGGCAAAATTAAATGAAATAGTTCAACTGAAAATTACTTATTTTATGTTAAAAGTATTATATAACGACAAAAATTGTAAAATTATAATTATAATTTTATAATAATTATAATTTTATAATAAATAAATGAATAATTAATTATAAAATAAATATTACAAATTTACAATTTTTGTCGTTATAATACTTTTAACAAAATAAGTAAATTCAGTTAAACTATTTTATTTAACTTGACCCTTACCTATTAAGGTAATTTGTGTTAATACCTCTCTTTTTCTTTCCAAACAAATTTGAGACGTTTCAGTTCTTTTGGTCATAGTTGTATTTTCTGAGGTAGAATAAGAAAAGCTTAAAAAGATTTGCTCAGAAAAGTGGTTACAGTGAATTCAATATTCATAATTTTCCCTAATATTGTCATTATAATTAATCAGAATATGAAATTACTTTTATTTATGATAGATTAATAATAGATTAATAATAATAATAATGATAATAATAATAATGACTACTTCCGTGACCATAATAACTAAAGTGTCATTTTTTTCATATCTTATTCATTTATCATTTCAAATAAATGATAGAGATTTAATTGGGAGAATTTAATAGCCGTATACAATCCCCTAAAATGTAATTTATCTCCCGTGTATATATATCTGCATTTAAGAGAATATTATGTACAGGGTGTCCCATAAGTCCGGTCTCGTAGGAAAATTTATTTAAAATTAAATTTACAAAAGTATTACATTAAAACTAAAACAAATGTTCAAATTGGTATTGTTTTGGGACCTTTTTTTTTAATTGCAGGTAGAATAACACGCAATAGCTAATATGGAAGCGAGTTACACTCATGAGGAAAAGGCGGAGGCAACCAAAAAAAAAAGGTCCCAAAACAAGACATCAATTTGAACATTTGTTTACGTTTTAATGTATTACTTTGGTAAATTTAATTTAAAATAAATTTTCCTATGAGACAACTTATGGGACACCCTATATATATATACATTTCTGTTTTTTCGGCTGTCAGATTCTTTCTGGGAAGTCATGAAAATTGCAAGTAAAACAGCTTGGTACAGTTCCGTAATAATTTTCCCCGAATAAATGGTTAGATAAACATGTCATTCATTTATTTCTACCTTCTTGTACACTGTAATACAAATGGCAAACAAACAATCAACTGTCAGAAATCGGGCGCTACTTTTGACTCACCCTGTATATATATATATATATATATATATTTCAGTTCAGAATTATTTTACTGGCACATTATTTTAATTGTCGGTGTAATAGATTTATTGTATATAAATTTCTTAATTATTTCAAATAAAGTTTACAGTGTCACGTAATGTTAATTCGTAGAATTTATCGTTTTATTTAAGTCTGAAGTCGATGTTTGTGTCTGCGTTCACAAATAGAATATGCAGTATTGGTGTTACGTACACAGGGTAATCCAAAAGCAACTGCGCAGTGAATTATCAGTAATTTGCGTATGTTTTCTCAAAAAAAGGTTTCTTTCGAAAGTGTGGTAGTTAGAGCGAACTTAAAAACACCCTGTATTGCGCGTGAACGATGCGAGCACTGTGGAAGAATTAAACGCGGATATTTCTCAGTGTCATCAACAAGGCACAGTAAGGTGCTTCACAACATGAACTAGTGTGAAACTCTTCTTCTTTTTCTTGGAGGCGACAGGAGACCACTTTTGCTACAATTGTTTTTAATCCTTTTATGACTCTTTCGTTTTAACTCTTTCATTATTGTTTAACTTTTTTACTTTCAGATTTATCAAACAATAACTTATTGTAATAAAGGTAATTGAGCTTTTAATTAACAACGCATGCGTAGCTACGTCGTGGACAAGTCGCGACATTGCTTCCGTTAGATCAACGCGGTTGAGAGACGATGGCTTTGACCAAATGGTAGAGGGGCGACCGTCTTCCGCGTTCAAATGATATTGCGCCTATTACTTGGTTTGGATTCCACGTAAAGCTGTAAGTCCTCTCCGTCACATGACCTTTGCTATTACGAAGGAGGTTAAAAAACTATTGTTATTATTATTATTATTATTGTTATTATTATTCAGTGTCCATCTTCTGTTATAATGTATAGGAAATGTATCTGACGTTGTACACTGTTACAGTATGATAATAGTCGTTACTGTTATCACACACACACACACAGAGTTTTGCACATCTATTACTTAGTGTTATTCTTGTACATTATATATATATATTATATATATATATATATATATATATAATCATTTTAATTTTTAAACTAAATATTTGCTTCAAAATGCACGGACAAGTCGAGACATAAATAATTTAGGATGACTGCTAAATACAATATGCAGTCACTTCTGCCCAAGTTTTGAAGGATCATCTATTCTAAACTACAAAGTTACGAAGTTTGATTGATGTAAATAAAGGTAAGAAAATTCACTCTTGGTTAGTACAGAAGGACAATTTCAAATGATTGTTAGTAATAAAAATAGAAAATATATGATTTGAAACTGCGGGTAACCGTAATTCAAACTGTACTTGCAATATATTTATCTACGTACGTGTAAAGTATTCATTCGCAGTATTAGTGAAAAAAGTATAGTTAAAGTAAAGGGAAAGGCGGGTAAAAAAAAACTTCCTCGCAATGCAAATACACCCATACTACTGACAGAAAATGTTTTGAAAGAAGAGGTACAGGAAAGTTTGAAAAAATATACTTGGAGATCTCGTTCGTACCGCGTGTGTTGTACATACATTTATCTCGTGTACACATATATACTCGTGAATAGGGGGTTTACCGAACAAGGCGAGGAAGGTAAATGAATGAGGATTTTGTTTTAGTGGTTCGTAGAACATTCACCTTTGACATCATTCTGTCAACCAATGAATAGAAATCGTACAAATTAAGCGGGGAGGTTACTTCGTGGCTAGTGTCGTAACACCGCTTCCCGTCGATCAACGAAATTAAGCGACATTGGGTCGAGGGAGTAGTTGGATGGGGGCCTGTCCTCCGCCTCCATGTAATGACCTGTGGTTCGGATCCCGCGTAAAACTTTAGTAGATCCCCTCGGTAATATGACCTTTTAAAATGTTGCGAGAGAGATTGTTAAATAACCCCATCAAATAAGAAATTAAACACAATCTTCATTTGTATAACTTTTGTTCACGATTAAAAGAACTTCAAACTTATAATAATTTAATCTTTTAGCTCACTATTGGAACAAAACGGTACGTATTTTAAGGGTATTTTATAAGATTAGAGCACAAGATACAATGAATTTCCATTTTATCTAATTCCTGAGTAGAGGAATTATATATGTGTGTGTGTGTGTGTGAGAAGTTTTTTTCTACTCCGTGAAAGTCGCAGGTTCGATCCGTGTACGGGCTACCATTCCAATTTATAGTGCCTCGTTGGCACTATAATAATAATAATACTGTAATGTTATTAATTAGGGAAATTAATAGTGAGTTTTCTTCCTTCATTAAACAAAATAAGTGCTACATAAATGAGACAAAATAAAAGTTGCAGTTGTTTGAATGCAAGTTCAATTGAAATGTTATAAATGCGCGCTTGAATTCATGACTTCAGTATTATATGGCACGCGAGGTAATGAAAGTCTTTATATAACGTTAGATGAATGACACCAGCCCAATGGGGCCTGTTACACGTTGTTTCAGGGTTAGATCTCTCGTGCCACTGGAGAACGAGGTGATACGCGATCGAGGCGTCGTGCCCGGGAATCTCTTATAACAAGGTGGAGGTGTGACGTTCAGGGCAGAGCAAATTCTTTGAGTGAATCTCTCGATGTGACGTCATCTTGGTTGTGTCGATGGAACAGCGGATTTATTGTAAAGTGGAAATCGCGAAAGTATTTGAAGGCGTTTCTGTCGCTATATATATATATATATATATATATATATATATATATATATATACATTTTTTTTTTATTTTGTCGCTAGTGGAAGGGAAGGATTTGGATATCGCTGGAGTTTTTTGAGATATTTGAGATGATGTAATTCAGTGAGTAAAGAAGGTGGTGAGGGAGTTATTATTAAGTTGTTACAAGCTAGTGGTAATAAGATTCTGAACTACTATAACTACATCACCAATTTATTTCGTATAAAATTCATATTGCATACTTGTATAGGGCCTTGTATAATAAATATATATCTTCTTACGTACGAGACAAACCTATTTTCTATGCTATTTCTCAATCTTATACCCTATATAGTTGTTTTTATAACTTCTCTATTTTCAGCAGCTTATTTTCCCCCATTTCCTCGAAGACCCTCCTTTTTTATTCCCACTCCTCCCCCTCCTTCACCACCCATAAATTGGAATGAGAAAAATATCGATAAATTTCCCGCCATTTCTACTTGGGTTTTGGCGGGAAAATATATGAAAGATGTCAACAGTGAGTAGCGGCCATGATTGTTCCTCATTTGTTTTCGTGCAGACTCATTTCCTATTTGAAACGAACTCTTTTAGATCTTAAGGTCTTTGTGTGTATATATATATATATAATATAAAATATTTATTTCTATTGATTTTATTATTATTATTAGTACTGTTATTGTAGTTGATGTACGATAATAATGAAATGGGGAGGGGGGGGTGCTTGCTTGTTTACAGATTTTATGCAACATTTTGTAATTTTATTATTATTATTGAATTAAAACGCTATTTTTTTAATTATACTTCAAATTCTTTTTTTTGTCAAAAATATTTATCTTCATTCTCTTTTTTTTTTGTAATTTTTCCGAATTTTTAAAATAGAATATTTTTATTTTTTTATTTTCGTATGTTGCTTTTGTGAAATGTGTGTGTGTATATTGGCTGTCTGCTTGTTTTGGGACCCAGATCGAGAGAAGATTCGAATGCACATTTTTTCCACTCGTTCTTACGGTCTTTGTCTTTGTGGTTATGCTTTGGTTTGTTTTTGTGGTTGACATTATCGTTGTAGTCGTCATTGTAGTTTAGTAGTAGAGTTAGTAGTTGTCGTCGTCGTGGCCTTAGTAGTTTTTGGTATTGTTAACCTAGTAGTAGTAGTAGTAGTTGTTGTTGTTGTTGTTCTAGAAGTATTAGTATTGTTATTGCAGTTGTAGTAGTGGTTGTTAATGTAGTAGTACTTGTTGTTGTCGTAGTCATTTTTTTAGCTTGGTTTTGCAGTTTAAGTTGCGGTTTTGATGTTCTATTTGTCATTTAAGACGAAATTAGTTAATCATTAAAAATGGCTGGTTTTCCCCCTCATACTTCATATCGGTTTTCTCTCTCTCTCTCTCTCTCTCTCTCTCTCTCTCTCTTTGGACTAGATGAGGTAAAGTTGCATTTCTGCCGTTCCTATTTCTTTTTTCTCTCTCCCTTCTCTTGGGTGGCTGGGTGCGTGTGAAGGGTGAGGGCATGGTGTGGAAATTTTTTTTTTTTTTAATTCCTGTTCAACCCTTTTCCTGTAGAAACATTTCATCACCTTACCGCGTGATGGCTTTGCGCGTACATGGATGTAACCATGGAGAGTTTGCCTAATCCTTTTGGGGCTAGCCTGGAGTGGACCATAGGGCCTTCGTTTGCTCGATACCCAGGTAAATAGAGCTGTAAATATCTGGTATAAAAACAGAACTTATGTTCGAGATTTTTGTGACTATACCAAATAGTTGCGATACGATTAGCACAAATACAGGGTGTATATAAAGTAACGCGAGTGAAGAGACAAATCCGATTTGAATTATATTAACGGGAGTAAACACGAACGAGTAATACTGATTACAGGTACTTTATAACAACTGTATATTCCATAGTAAGGTTTATAAGAGGTGTTGAAAATGTCCACCATCGACCTCTATACAGGCTCTTCCACGGTGTATCACATTCAAATCAACCAGTTCAAATCATATTTGTTTCTTCACTTGCGTTACTTTATATACACCCTGTATATTATTGTTAGTTTGTACAACCATGCTCTCTAGTGTACGATTTCTATTTGTGCATAACGTAATTATCGAGTTAGTTTATATATTCTCCTCTTTCCTGTAAAATTTTCTTGCCTACTTTTTCAGGGTCAAGGTATTTTCTTCAACCTTTTTCCGTACCCGACTCTGGTGGGGAGGGAGCGGAAGGTGGGGAGAGAGCTTTATGCTTTTCTATCCAGTTTTCTACTACTGCTAAAATAGTTAAAAACTGGACCGGTTTAATAAGAGGAACCTCCCCGAGTGGACCGAAAGGTCTTTGAAGTCTCTCTCTCCTCTCTCTCTCTCTCTCTCTCTCTCTCTCTCTCTCTCTCTCTCTCTCTCTCTCCATTCCCTTTTATTTATTTTAAGAATATAGATGGGTCCTCTTATAGAGGAACATTTCTGCCATTTTTCTCGCCTCAGCCCAATATGGCCCCCCTCATTTTGGAAAAATGGGTTGCGCTTTAGAAGGTGTCATGCAAATCACTCAACACGCCAGGGCCAAACCGGTTTTCCTGGCACTGTTTTTTTTTTTTTTTTTTTTTTTTTTTTTATCGGGGAATTATTTATGTGATTTTGTGATACATTTTTCTCCCAAGTGATTTAAAAGTGTTAATTAATTGTAAATTATGGTACCTGTATAACGGCACGATAATTATTGTATACTTTTCTTAAATCCTGTCATTAGTTTCGCCAAGTCGTTTTTTCAAACGAAGGTCAAGCTTGCTCGTTGCTCCCCACCCAATTTTTGGGGGACCCATATAGTTTAGCGTGGAATCCGAGCCACGACCACGCCAAGGAAAATTCGGAGGGAACACTTTCATCGTTGAAATTTGAAATCGCAAATTCTAAGCCGGGACTCAGAGTTGCAGCCTTGATTCTTAACCACAAGGCTACCCATGCGGGGTACCCTCCCCTAGGAGAAAAAGTTTTTTATCCACCCTCACGATCTTTTTCTTCAGAAAGGTCGTGACCAGTCAATTGAATGAATTTCCTATAGACGGCCGAGGTATGTCGTGGCCGCGTCTCAACACTATTTCCGGTTCGATCGGCGAGGTTAAGCGACTTTGAGTCTGTTCAGTAGTTGGATGACGGACCCTTCTCCCTGTTCAGATGATGTATTGACCTTTAGTTGGTTCGGATTCCCCGTAAAGTTGTAGGTCCCCTCCTTCATGCGACTTTTGCCGTATTCGAAAGAGAGTATACGACTCCGAATATTAAATAATTATTCATTTTAATATCTAGGAAGCTCATTTCCCTACGACTTTGAGGTAAGTATGCCCTAAGGGGTCGTCCTTAGCTCGAACATTAACAAAGTAAGTAGCCAATTCAATCCAACTCAGGAGCCAGCAGGCGGGAGCGAACCAGAGCCTCACCTCTCAGAGTTCGCCACCATAACCATTAAGGTACCGGACGGCGTCCCAAACATAAATATTCAATATTCATTTATATATATTAAATCGAAGCGAATCTTGAGAATCGTATCGCTGTCGTTGCAGTGTACGGGACTCTCATTCTGTCAATGTAAAATTACACGCGACTCGAGTCGTCACGACCTAAGTCATCAGTCGTGAGTCGCAAGACGATCCTGCGTGCGACTGGCCTTTAATGCATTCACGCATTCTCTTCCAACTTAACTTTCTCTTTCACGTAAACTCGTATCTCTATAACCCTTCATATGCCCTTATAGTTGCTCTGCCCTTAGCTCTCATACCCTTTATACCCATCTTAGGAGCTTTTATTACACTCCCTCGACTGTACAACCTTTTTAGTTTGATGTGCAGATATCTGAATTCCCTCAATTTTGCCTTTTATTTATCCGTGTTTGGCATGGCGAAGTTTGTCCTTCTTTTGGAATTCATAACTTCTTTTCACAGCCGTTTTAACGACACATTTGGACTTCATAACTTCTTTTCACAGCCGTTTTAATGACACATTAACTTCTTTTGGAAGAAGATACGTTCTTCTGAACTTCTTTTTTGAGTGAATTGAGAAAATAGAAAATACTTTCATTTAATGAAGATTGCTGGAAATATTTGTTGTTGTTTTCTGCGTGTCTGTATTAAATCATCCGAACTCCCTAACTATTCTTATTTATCAAACCCGTAATTCTCCTTATATGTAACACCCGTAATTCCCGTAACAACTTGATCTTTGTAACGCCGTTGTCACGTTCCCGTAACGTGTCTCCCGCGCGGGGAAACCCTTTACCATACTCTAAATCCGCGTATACCTCTAAAATATATCCCCCCCCCCCGTGTCCTAGTCCGCTCCCCCCCCCCCCCCCCCCAACTTTAAGAGTCGCGACCCCGTAACTTTTAACCCGTTTGACCCGTCAAACTGTTCGGGGTGGAAACCCATCTTTAGGACATTGAAAGAAAACTAAGAAAGAGAAATAAGCCCGTATCCGAAACCGATAGTAGTAAGTTAGATGTCTTTGTTCACCTTATTTACCGCTTCTCCCTTTATTCCACCCCTCACTTCCACGAAAGAGGGTTTGAAGGGAGAAGAAATGAGGGGAGTAATGAATACGGGTGCATTAAGGGAGGTGATAGAGATAGGAGCATGGACAAATAAGATATTTGAGGGATGTGTATTACGTAGAGTAAAGTTGTCAATGGTCGCGCTTCGGTCTTAATGCTGCGCATTTTCTTTAAGTCAAATGCGTGACATTAGGACCGATGCGCGACCATTGGCAACTTTACACTAATATTCTCGTAATCTGTTTTCAGTTTTAGACAATTTAATGATTCTTAATAATGATGATGATGATATAATATTCGACGCGCGCGTTTTGTAATATGAATGTTGTTAGTAGTATAGCCGCAAAAGGGGAGAGTGCAAGAATGTTGCAGGTTATTATGTAATGTTGCAAAGGGGGTGGGGGGAAACTTGGAGGCGGCGTTATCCCCCAAGAGAAAGGAGGAGGAGGAGAGAAAGGAGGAGAGGTGTTCACCTGGCAGGAGCCAAGTGCACATTAAGACCAGCCGATTTGGCGTTGTTTTATAGGCTCCTAATCAGCCAGTTGGCGTAAATGGCTTGAGTTGCCAGATACCGCGATACCATTGTATACATTATTATAGACTCCTAATCAGCCATTGGCTGTAATGGCTGCCAGATACCGCGATATTGTATACTTATTATAGACTCCTAATCAGCCAGTTGGCTGTAATTGCTGCAGATACCTCTTTTTAGCAGTATATTATACATTATTATATATACGCCTAATCAGCCAGTTGCTGTAAATAGTTGCCAGATAGCGCCATGTATTCATTTAATCGAAGACAGAGTTGCCAGATACATTGTATACACTATTATAGACTCCTAATCAGCCAGTTTGGCTTAGAAGGCTTAAATATTGCCAGATACCGCAATACCGTTGTATACATTATTATATTTCGAATACCGGTAGTAGAGGCATAACAATAAACAACATTGCATCATTCTTTTTATTATAAATATTATAAATAATATACATTTGAGGAATATGCGTATAACAGAAATTATACACAATTATGGATATATATAAAATAAATATACATTTCAAATAAATAACACTTCAATAGAAATATGTACATAACAGTACAGGAGAAATATCACGCAAAATTAATATATATATATATATATATATATATATAACAAAATCAATAGAAATATGCGTATAATCAGTACAGGAGAAATGTCAAGCAAAATATATATACAATTCACTTTTTTTTCAAAATACTAAACTCGGTCTTAATCGAGTTTACAATTACATCATTATTGCTCTGCATTACGCAGTATATGCGGCTTAATAATATTTCACCGCTTAAAGTATAGGGAAACCTGTATTCGATATGAAGGGCTTTCATATCGTTCAGTACTATTTTTGTTCCCACTTTACAACCGGTTGGTAAGTCATCTTTAAACACGTCTAGAATACAATCAAAAGCACGCACAAAGAGTTCATCGTTAGCTACATTATTAAACACAAGTTTATAAGAACGCTTTTCCAATCGAGGGTTTATTTCTACCGACTCGAGCTTTTCAATCGTGAACTCACTCAACATAGCGGCAATTGAAATAATCTTCTAAATCGTTACAACTGCGCGTTATAAAGAAATAGTTCTTCAGGGTGAACGGTGTAGGTGAGCTCAGCCTTGTACCGATCAATTGCTTTGTACCAAAGTTCATGTATTTCAAAGAGTCTAAACTTTTTAAATAAACATCCAGCACTAGACCATTCTCACCAGCCCTACACTCGGTAAACACCATCGAGCAGAGCAGTGTATGCGTATTCAAGTACTGTATCAAAATAAACATATCCGTAACACGCGCGTCTAATATAGGTTTCAGTTTACGGAATCCGACGATTTCAAACATTCTGTCGAGGATGAAACGGTTTCGCGTAGGAATAAGAGCGTTATTATCAGAAGCATTCTTCCACATCAACCTTATATCAATGCACGGCCGATCGTTATTTATACACAACGTACATACAACGGCGTATGAGGGTGCGTCACTAATCTGCTCTCTTGTACCTACGTTAGCAGGTATTTTATAACGATCTTCACTCCACTTCTCAACTATCACAAGATTCTATTCATCTCCTCGATACTTAAATAAACCCGTTTGTTTGTCGGTCTACATTCCGTTTCCAGTACATAGCTAATGGTACCGGAATTACGCCTGAACACGCGCAACGATTTCGTCACGGACACATCGTACGAGGCGTTGAGAATGCTGCTCAAAGGAGTTCCATCGTATTCGAAGAGCGCACGTCCACTCGGCTCAAGCTCTGAGATAACTATGAGCCGTGTGAGGCACGCAGGTAGGCAGGAATGGTTCGACGGGCGGCTGACTCGATGATACGTGAATGGGCTTGTTCCGCGAGTCGAATTGTTGTACCGGTACAAGAATATCACTACCAGTCCTACGCACCAGACATTTTGGATAAAACTAGGAACATTTTACTAAACATCTCCACACTCAGGCGCACTATTTGAGAGGAACATATGTTCATATTTTTCCTTTCTGCCCATCAAACGACTCGTCTCTAAACTCTGTTAAAATTCACGCAGGGCACTAGCCACAACCTCACTACGAACCTCATCATGATATACGTTAATATAGTGATAAAATACTTAAGATTGTCCATGATCACGAGATTCACATTTCCAGTCGTAGGGTATGAGTAATCGACATGGTGTAGCATGACGTAATACCGCTTGTCACACCACCCATCAGCAAGACTCATTATCCATACCTGCTGCTTCTCTTCTGCACGCGTTGTTTCTTTTACTTCACGGTGTATGTGAGACTTTATAAGTTTAGCTCTGCAGTATACTTCAGCACATCGTCTGTGCAACGAAAGCCTTCAACGGTCTCACCAGAACATCCGTAGAGTATTTGTACATCTTGGAACTTCGCACAATACCAATGTGTTTTTAAAAGAGGCTAGGAGGGATGAATAGGAAGTTTTTCGGTATCCACCACATCCTGGCACTTTACTGAATACCATTTCGTAAACGTTGTACAAGCAATATTAAAGGTACCATTTGAATACACGTCTGATCTGAATACACGTCTGATCTCTCGGGCTTACTGCGGTCGACTGACCACGCAGGGATTCCCAGATAGTAGCATGACTCACGGTCTTACAGTGGGCGGAGCTTAGAACTTTCACCTACACACACACACACACCACACAACACACACACACACAAAGGAGAAAGTGAAACGCTATTTGAAACATGATTTATTTAATAAACGATATTCAAGTTATATATATTTACAAATACGATTTAATAAACGAGATATTCAAGTTATATATATATATATATATATATATAATATATTTACAAATAGATACGATTATATACAAGACGTGTGAGTTAGAAGCATCATTGGTATCCAAAGGGTACGGTATCATAGGTACCAGGTAACTGGTAACGTTTCCTATAGGTGTTACGGCACACCATCGTACCCCTAAGTTCCTTCACGCCCCCCAGCTTCTGCGCCCGAAAATTGTGGGTGCCTACAATTAGTTAGTGAGGTTGTTCATCCAAACATACTAGATCCTTCAACGACTCAAAGTTAACAACCTCCCGATTCGCATGGTTGAGCGTGTAATACCCTTTGCCTTCACGATATATTTCATTTCCTCCCCCACCCTGACCCGTACCCCATAAGTTAGGTCCTGTTGAGGCAAAAGTCGGCGTATGCGTTGTCCCCATACTCATCCTTGATCTCATCAGTGAGCTCGCCGAGGAACTCCCCAATAGTGGGCATGTATTCACCCTCCCTCTCTGTGAATATCACGCTATCTGTATCGGCATACAATACTCTCCGCCCAAGAGAATGCAATAGACCCCAAAGTTTTATACCGGCGTAGGCTGTTGTGAAGCTGGCCACAGGTATGTTTGTAACCCTTGAGGTATCTGTGGCAAATTCAGTGTTGTACTTTATTACGTAAGTATTACTACATTTACGATCTCCATGACCTCTTTATCGGGGGCATTGGCATAATCCCAGACATCGCTATAACTTTGTGCCAAATGAATGCTCCCTCTGCCGGTATTCTGCGCAAATTTTCCCCATAGACTGTTTAGACACACTTTGCACTAAAGCGCTTGCCAGGATTCTTTACAATTTGGACACGATCAAGTTGTATACCTTCGCGGTCGCGGTAACGTTGAATATAGGCAGACTTTTCATCTTCGGTATCAACTCCTCGCGGATACCCTGATGCCTCAACCTTATCCTTCAAAAAGGTGTTTTATATGTGTGAAAAGGTTGGGTAGCTTCTGAACCTCCACACCTCATGTATCTTCAGTTCTATAACCATGGCGCACGGCTAGGGCCAACTCAGGACTTGTATATACGCCTCTGATCTTACGCTGGTGGGTATATGGTTACATTCGCGTTATCCTCTTCCGCGCACTTCACGCACAGGGGAAACAGGAGCTTGTCGTCGATAACGACAGGTAAGATCGGCATCCATAAATTGCGTGGGGGGAGTACGTCTACGAAAGAGATCCCAAAGTAACGATCATTCAAATTTTTTTGAAAATTCATTGATGGATGGTAGGCTAGGCCCCACCAGTTTCTCAGGAGCGCCCACGGGGTACGGATTGCTCTTCATCACGTATGGGTATAAAGAACAGAAATCGTAGTAATGGAGCTTCACGCCCTCCGTAGGTGGGAAGTATAGTCTGAAAGGATTTGTACGTCCTCCAAACAAGCTATCACCACATTTGAGAGGATCCAGCACCATTGAACGCTTGATCGCTTTTTATTTCCTCACGGTACACCTCGTCTGTCTCCATCCGTGCATCATATTCATGCTCCCACAAGACTTTGTGAGTGAACTGTGATCCTATAAGTTGATCGCGGGTGCGGGTCGATGCAAGACAGTCGGCAGGAGACCTACCGTTGATATCTCCGGTGACTCCGCACTCAGGACGGGGGCATCCATGCCACCAGCAACCGTTAAAGGAGTACACAGTCTTCACACCAGTGACACGGTTTTCACTTAACCCATCAACCCAAAAAACACGTCCATTAATCTTAATGGGTACTTCACCCGTGTTGCGGGCGTGCTTTATGTATACACCTGTCTGTTGCTGTAGGTGTATGAGCCAGTAAATAGCCTTGTGCCCGTAACTGCGGGGATTGTTTCGGTGAATAATGGCTAAGGTGTCTTTCGGCATGAAGTTATTCTTGAACACCGTAAAACATAATGATGCGATGGTGGTTGCGACTTGCAGTGGATCGCATTTGAAACGGGCTATGTACATCCTTCTAAAGGCCTGGAAACATACTCTAAGCACGCGCACATCATTCACGCAATAACGCTCACATTCATCAGCTATATTATAAGGGTTACTTTCATTAAAACTGTCGTAGTATCGATCAAAGTCTTCACGTTCATCCATGCAGTCAAAATAATGTTTGGGGGGTGGTGGGCCTACGTAGTTTAAAGTCTCGCTGGTGAGGAAAGTGTATGGGAAGTATCCTTTGGAAACTTCAGCTGCTACTCCCATCACCTTGGGTAGCTTTGCTAATTTACAAGGTGTGAATAATAAGTATCTTTAAATTGTACATTGCCTCTTATCTGCATCTGTATTAATTTGTTGCCTCTTTTCAATGGATCACCTGTAAATATCTCAGAGGATTCGTGTTCAAGCAACTCCTTATAAAGGAACTGCGTGTCAAACTTTGCCCCGTTATGGGCGAGAATATACACAGTCATTTTTTTGAACTTGTCGGCTAACTTGACAATATAGGACACAAATAGTTTCACAGGACTATCGCTGACATTCGTTTTAAAAACGTTTGTCCGTTTACCACATTTGGGCACTCGTCACATTCGATATCCATACACTCATCACAGATAGTCTGGCTCACAAGTAAATGTGGAATTACCTCTTTGGTTTCAGCGTTCGTATATGTTTCTATATCGTAGTATACAGTTATACAGGGGTTATTTTTAGGCTTAGCATCTTTCATATAACATACATGCTTTACTCCATCCGCCTTATATTCCTCCTGGCATGTAGGACAGTGAATTACGTCACACTTGTGCTTAAATTTTCCCCAATTATCCATTGTGTGAAACATACCACATTCACAGATTCTCATTTTCCTGCACGTGCCAATTGATTTATGGAAATCAAAACAGCTATTATTGAAAAATGTGCGTCTACACACATCACAGTCTCTCTTCTCAGCTTCAACTACACGGCTTTCACATTTGGTGCTTTTACACTGCTCACATACCATGTGACATTCTTTACAATGTCTCACTATATCATCCGCAAACTCGAGGCACCCCTTACACAAATCATGATGTCTCCCATATTTTCGACTTTTGTCATAACTCGCGTAAAGCCACCTTATATTACGGATGGGGAGATACGTTGTCCCTGACAATCCTAAAATAAGTAGGGGCCTTGTACGATCTCTCACACAGCTTTTAAAAACATACACAGTCCTACGACGATCATCCAACCCAAACACAACTATGCGGACATTCATTTCCTGTTCTACCCTTCTCAGCTCTTCAGGACCCATATTACAGTCAAATTCAAGTTCACAGTCTTCAGCTAGTTTACAGGCATGCTCCACGACTGTAGGCAACCAAATTTTTTGAGTTCGTGTATTTTGTACAGTAAACATACGTGCTAAGAGTACTGCTATAAAGCCGCAACCACGATCGACGTTTATATGCCGTCTATAAATAGCTTGAGAATTGAAGTTAAGAGTATACGGTATGGCACTATGACCCGCAACACGGTATACATGGTCAATATTTACCGTGAAGTTGTCCATATTGAAGGCTATACTACTTTGGGCGGCTTGCATTATACGCCCTAATATATATTCTACATCTTCAGCCGCCAAACGTCTAAATGGCACTATCACCCAATAATCGTCTACATCACCGTCATCTGACCCGAATCCAAAGGACATACTCGTCCTGACTTCACGCTCGTCACGATTCTGAAGAGCAAACTCTATAATACGCTCTACAACCCGGCGTAGTCCGCGCTCAATACCATTGCTATACATGACTCTAGGGTCGACCCTGACTCTATACCGATTTCTAGTCAAGGCTGGGGTGGGGGCTGCGGATCGCACCAATTCCAGCGTTATACCATCCTCAACAGAACGGGGGGCGGAATTAGTGGATATATTAGCGGAAGGTGCTGCTGATGGGGGCCCTGTTGCGTAGGAGGTTGATGGTTGGGGCTCTATTATTGTAGACTTAACAGAACGGGGGCGGCGGATGAATAAGGGGTATATTAGGTGCTGCTTGGGTGTTGTTGCGTAAGAGGTTGAGGGTTGGGGATCTATTACCGCTGCAACAGACGCGTATTTCGGTCGCTTTATACCTGACGTGGGTATCTCATACCTCCGCTTTGGATGTTACCGGTATCGCTGGTGAGGGTTCAGGGGAGGAGATCACAACTACACTGTCGTCGAGGTCATCCGTAATGATGGGTTGCTCTACCTCATCGTCATTCACGGTTCTGTGGGAGAAGAAAGGATCAGCACTCAAAATTTGTAATATTTTGTAAATGACTCACTTAGGAGTGTGACGTGTTACAAATGGACTCTGTAGAAAAATTCAGATTCACGAGCCCATCCACATGTATTATATCTGGACCTACAGGATGTGGTAAAACTGTGTTTATGCTTAAAATCATTAAAGAAAAGGGGGAGATGTTCTCGAAATTTGTGCATAAAGTTATATGGTGCTATTCGAAGTATCAATCAGTGTTCAACGAGTACCAAGATGATATTTTGTTCCACAAAGGCGTATATGACGTTAACTCGTTAAAGGGAAATGAACATACAATCATTGTAATTGACGATCTCATGTTGGAGATGGATAAAACGTTTGCCGAGACATTTACACTATTCTCCCACCATCTTAACATAAGCGTGTTCTTCATCAATCAGAATCTATTTTTCAAAAATAGATACATGCGCGATGTGTCGTTAAATACGCAATATCTAGTCTTATTCGCGCAACGTAGAGATGTATCACAAATTGGGGTATTAGCCAATCAAATGTTCCCGAATCAGCGTAAGGAGTTTTTGGAAGTTTATAAAGAAGCTACAAGCACGCGTTACGGATATTTGCTTTGCGACCTTCATCCGCGAAACACGTTTAGTGCTTCTGCGAACGAATATATTTCCAAACGAGCCTGAAACGGTGTATATTCCAGAATGACAAAGAGACTAAAGAAATACCGTGAATTAATAAAAATCTATCATCGACTTCCCCGGGCAATGCAGCAGATGTTTATTAAAAATATCGATGCCGACTTTTTAAATGCATCTGTGAAATCTGTCTTAACGTTATAAATTGCAATGTATCAATGAAAACCCATCAGAAGGCTCGCCTACGCCGCTACAAGAACATAATACGTGCACTCGCTCGTAAAAGCCAAACTGTAGCGAAGAAAAAGCGAATTATTGTACAAACAGGAGGGTCATTTCTCCCCATCTTATTTTCAGTTTTGGGTCCTTTACTGACTAGATTAATATAATGAAGAAAGTGGTAGTGATTCCCCACGAGGTGTACGCCTCACTGCAAAGAGACACGGATCTAGATCCCCGTAAAAGCAGACTTAAAAGAATGGAAAGCGAATTGTTAGCCCTATTAAACAGTGAAAAAACACCTGATGAGAAAAGAATCTTATACCAAGAAGCTCTGCAGAAATTTCTTCACGAGTACGAAAATTATAAGAGCCCTACAGAGATTCCTGTGGTTATTAGGCACAGCACGGGGGACGATGGCGACATAGGATCTGTACCCGGCGACACAGCTGACCAACCAAAAAGATTAGCCACACAACATATCGAACATGTATTAAAAATACCCTCCCACTTACATTGAGGAGTAAAGGCTTAAGTCTTTATAATCTATTGAATGAGGATCCCGCCATACAATGGACCGATACAGGGGAGATCATTGTGGAAGGATCAAAGGTACAGGGATCGAATATCGTAGACATTGTCCATGATCTGGTGAGAAAGTGGGATAGGCCATCACCATCAGGATGGAAGCATATTAAAGCAAGACTACAACAAATAAATGTCCCTAAAACGTTGATAGGAAATCTGAACAGGTTAAAAGACTTGGAACATGCAACGCCTGTGACACAATTGAAGGCGCCGTCACCCCCGGCGGTAACACCTTTGAAGAGGAGCAAGAAGAGGTTAAACCAACCCTACCCACGTGCCTCTAAAATACGCAAATGGCTAACGTATTAACTAAACGCATTATGACATTTCTACCCCATCCTCTTACGGCGGCGTAGATAGACTGTACAGAAGTGTTTACGGAGTAGGAAAAAAAGATGTTGAAAGATTTTTGAGGGAGCAGGACGCTTATACGCTTCATAAGCCTGTGAGAAAAAGGTTTAAAACAGCCAAGACAACGGCTTCCTCGATTGATTCTATTTGGCAAGCAGATTTAACAGACATGCAAAGATATTCTGTGTATAACGATGGTTACCGCTACATTCTATTCATAATAGACGTGTTCTCTAGATATCTGTGGCTAGTTCCTCTGAAAAATAAATCACCTGAAACAGTTGCTAAAGCCACCAAAACGCTAATGTTAAAAGAAAACAGGGTTCCTGGCTATTTTTGTACGGATATGGGGAAGGAGTTTATAGGCCGTGCTTTTCAGAATATGTTGACAGAGTTTAATATCAGCTATTACACAACCAATTCTATACATAAGGCTTCTTTAGCTGAAAGAGTTCAGCGCACCATAAAGGAACGCATGCACCGTTATTTTACACATAAAAACACACAGATTTCTAGACATTCTGGAATCATTGGCATCATCCTACAACCGCTCACACCATCGCACGATTGGCAACACCTAACGAAGTTTTAGAAAGAGGTACGCTCCCGAGAAGAGATGGATCACCACCACCACCACACTCTGTGCGCTTCAAAATCAATGATTATGTAAGGCTGTCGCGTTCGGGGAATAAATTCGCAAAGGGTTTTGAGCAAGGATGGACACGCGAGATTTTTAAAGTTAGGGCTGTGAGACCTAAAGGTGTGATAATGATGTATTACATTGAAGATTTGAATGGGGAAGAAATCTCAGGAGGCTTTTACCGCGAGGAATTGCAGAAAGTTGCGTTTAATTTAGAAAAAAATGTGTTTAAAATTGAGAAAATTTTAGGAAGCAAAGGTTCAGGAAGGAGAAAAATGTACCTGGTGAAATGGCTAGGGTACCCAGAAAGCTTCAACACCTATATAAAAGCTGATGCAATAATGAAGCTTAAATAGTATGCAACTGGCTCCTAACCATTTCTACGTCACACTCCCGTCCTCCTCGTCCCTGTCTGTACACCCTAACAACACGCTAGCCAACTTTGTAACAGAACTCCATGGGCACATTGAATTGGGTCGTGATTCGTATGAGGTGGGGATATGCGAAATTCAGCTGGACACCGTCTTTTTAAATATTGAACATAAAGAAACCGTTTTTACGATTCTTAGAGACATTGACGAGTGTGAAAAAGCTGGGGTAGCTATGGATGAAACTATGCGCATCGCTCGGACTAAGATTACACGGTATTACAGTACAGAAGTAAGACTAGGGCCGGGTCAATATGGTTCGGCCGAGGATGTTGTGAGAGGCTTAAACGTGAGTTTAAGAAACTCAAACCTTACGAATGATTTAGTATATGAAATCGTAAACAACCCTGTACATACACTAATCCTAAAATCAAAGACTAACAGACGTCTTAAAGAACATAGAAAGTTCAAAATTCTAACCAACGGCCGATATAGCGCAGCCTTCCAAAGAGACACATTTCACGAGACACAGTATAACTTGTCCAGATTAATGTATCAATTGAAGATGGAGAAATTGGCTGAAAGGTCCCCAGACATGTGCTATATTTACAGTAATATAGTGGAGCACCAGTTTGTTGGGGATACCCAGGCACGCCTGCTGCGCATTGCTCACATCCCCAACCATAGAGGAAGGAGTTTGAGTATTACATATGACAGGCCCCATTATGTGAATGTCGCAACTAATTTAATAACCAATATCACAATATATATAAGAACGATTGAGGGCGAAAACTTCCCATTCGGTAACGGGAGCTTAACAGTGAAGCTACACTTTCGACGCACTGAGTTATAATGGATAGAAAGCCTTTCACCGTCTATCGAGGGATGCGATACCAGCGCGGTAGTGGACTTGGATCCATTTTTTCATCCATACTACGTACGGCTGTTCCTTTGCTGAAGAGGGGTGCCAGCTACCTTGGAAGGAAAGCGCTACAATCAGGCCTTAACCCTGCAGAAGACATATTGGCCTGGGCTAAACCTAAAGAAGCTCTAAAAAAACATTTAAAGCGTACACGGAACGAAATCATCAAAGATGCAAAGAGAAAAATGCGTGGTGGCGGGAAGAAGAGGAGGGCTCCCCGGAAGAAGAAGGGGTCACGTGGTATTAAACGTAAAAGGCTATCAAAAAAGAAATGCTGTAAGCGAATGAAACCTGTGGTTGACCACTTTTTTGACTGATATAAGCTAAGGATATTGATCTCATGAATCATAGTTTGTTTACCACTTGTCGAGAGGGGAGTCACTATTTCGCCATGGCACGCTTCATCCACCCATGTAGTTCACAATGCTGTAAATCGGAGCTGTCCTTTTTTGAGCTCCCGCCAACCCAAGTTTCTATTGAGCACAGTGACTTTATTACAATTAACCCTTTAAACACAATTAGTTCACCGAGTGCACCTATAGAATTCGTGATACCCAGCTCAGGTCCTTACTTTTTTGATCCAAGCTGTGTGCACATGTACGCTAAGCTACGTATAGCCCATTCTGATGGAACGGCCTGCGATGACAAATATGCTGTATACCCTGAAACAAACTTTCTGCACGCCATATTCAACCAGTGTGACGTATATTTAAATCAGACCAACATATCGGCAGGCACGGGGTACTATCATCTACGAGCCTATTTGGAAAATGTCCTCAACTTTTCCAAAGAAGCGAAGGCTACCTTTTTAAGTGCGGAGGGATATTATCAAACTAAAGATGAAAATAGTATAAAGGACAAATTTAAAAATTCTAAAAAGAAAATATACGAGTGTTTTGGACGGTTGCACACAGATTTCACTTTCCAGGAGAAGTTGCTTGTGAACGGGGTGGATATGAAAATAAAGCTCACCCGCACGAGTCCTGAGATCTGCTTAAATCTGGATGCGAATCAAGAAGAGGGTGCAAAGTCCGTTGTGGTTCACATTATGGACACATACCTCCGCTACGGCGAGTGAAATTAAGTTCACCAAAACAACTAGAAATTGAGAAAAATTTACTAAACGCTACAGTGAAATATCCTATTAACAGAGTGCAGATCAAACTATATACGGTTCCTGCAGGGTTGGCATCGAAGCAGATAGAAAACATTGCCCTGGGAAATCTTCCTAAAAGGATATTAATCGGCATGCAGGACCACGCTTCGGTGAATGGAAAATATAAAAAGAGTGCCTTTAAATTCGAGAATTTCGGACTTAAAAATATAACTATATACGTTAATGGCACTGCTTTGGGTGGAACAATGGGTACGGACTATTCATCAGACGCTGTGTTACCTCTTTGTGCCAGAGCCTATAGTAATCTGACCCATATTGCAGGTGATTGTGATGAGCTTGGTAATGGGGTAACGCAGGAAGAATTCATTGATCAATTTAACCTTTATCCGTTTGACATTACACCTGACTTATCTGCTAGCGTAAATACCCATTTAACACCACAGCAGAGCGGTAACATCTCAGTGCGGCTGGAATTCGCCAAGCCTATAGACGCTCCTATTAGTGTACTAGTATATCTCGAATCGCAAGCCCTAATAGAAGTAGATAGATTTAGAAGCGTTATCACTGACTTTTAAAATCGATGCTAATGCACTTCAGAAAGTAATGGAGCGAGTCACACGTTCCAAATTTATCGGCGTGTTTGCGAAGAATGAAACATTGAGTTTGCCAAGTACGCGAGAATGCGGTAGTCTTATTGTGAACAGAGACATCATCGGTAATGAAGGGATTCACTGGATCGCTGTCTATTTTAAAAATAGACAGCGCCTGTACTATTTTGATTCACTCGGTACTCAACCCTGGAGTGACCCTATTATTGTAAAATTTCTCGCTCAGTTACATATTCCCGAAGTTGTATGGAACCCATTTCGTATGCAGGGATATTTTACTAATGTTTGCGGAATGTACTGTGTCTCATTTCTCATGCATATGTCAAATGATAAAGAATTTATAAATTTTTTAAATTTATTTGACCCGTGTCACACTCACCGAAACGATGAAATGGTATGCAGACAGATAAAAAACCGTTTTCCAATTGTACGTACTCGTTGTATATTATAATGTTTTTGTTCGTATATTTGTAACGGTATATTCGTTTATTGTACTGATTTCTTTCATTTAATAAATTTATGAAAATATATTGTCTTCTTATCCCAAAAGATCGAAAAACACTTACATTATTTCGGTGTGACATTGTTGACTGATCAGTATACCCTCCCTATTCCGAGATTCTTCAAAAGATTGTATAACTCGTGTCAAATCCTCATCGGACCTTAAAGGAATAATGCTTTTAAAACATATACAGAGTATACAGACAGACAGATCCCCATTATGTGAAGATATCTTTGGTTCGAGGAGTGAACGCCATAAAAATTTCGATTTTAGCATAATGGGGAAATAACACTGATTGACATTTTTGGCGAGTATCTATTTGACGAGATACTACAACTCTCCATATATATATATAAAATTCTAATTATAGACACTTACATTTCTATGGTAGTCCCTTGCGTCGGGTTGTAAGGAGCGTCACTGCAAATATCTTCTACGGTTTGCGTTGAAAATAATAATTCGCCACAATCAATCGCATTGAAAAGACTAATTGTGGTTAATGCTGCAGTATCACGTTCTTCATACAAGTCTGGGAGACGTACAGGTCCATGGTGGAGGATGTGTGACACTGCTGACTGATCAGTATATCATCCATATTCCGAGGTTCTTCAAAAGATTGTATAACGTGTCAAATCCTCATCGGACCTTAAAGGAATAATGCTTTTAAAACATATACAGAGTATACAGACAGATCCCCATTATGTGAAGATATCTTTGGTTCGATTACCAATTTCGATTTTAGCATGATGGGGAAATAACATTGATTGACATTTTTGACTAGTATCTATTTGACGAAATACTACAACTCTCCATATATATATAAAATCGAATTATGGACACTTACATTTCTATGGTAGTTCCTTGCGTCGGATTGTAAGGAGCGTCCCTGCAAATATCTTCTACGGTTTGCGTCGAAAATAATTCGCCACAATCAATCGCATTGAAAAGACTAATTGCGGTTAATGCTGCAGTATCACTTTCTTCATACAAATCTGGGGAGACGTACAGGTCCATGGTTGAGGAATGATTATTTACTGATGCGAAAATAGCTACTGTTACTCCCAACTGAAAATATCCCCTTTTATATGCACATTCGCCAAGCTCCGCCCAAAAGACCAGATGTTCGTCGTGATTGGCTGCCGATGTAGCTGGGTGGAGCTATGACGTGTACCATTCCGCTATAACGGGTACGGACGAGTAATTGCATCTTTATATTTTCACTAATAGAATTAATGCTCTTATTCTCCTTTGAAAATTATTTGGTGATTCGTATAGAACGTTTGATATTGATTCCAAATATGATTTCAGAAGTTTTCTACCACCCATAGTTTTCGAGAAAATAATATTTCCATTTACTCAATTTCCCGCATCATTAGTCACTAATGTAATCGAGGGGGTATAAAGAAATATATCATAATTATATTTAAAAAATAACATTCGGTTTCAACGTTAAACTGTAGGTCTAAGGTGGTCATTACACATAATAAAATAGTGGTTGGCAGATAAATGGGTACCCTATGTGTCCTAGTGGTTAAGACGCTGGGCTGTTGATGGTTCCACGTTAAACTGTAGGTCTAAGGTGGAGTGGAAAGCTTGACCTTCGTCAGAATGAACAATTCGGGCGGAAGCTAACAAAGGTTATCCAAAGGGTATATATATATATATATATATATATATATATATATATATATATATGGGATGAAATTCACAATAAAACACGTGAAATGAATGAATGCTGAAAACAAGGAGTGAGGTGAGGTTTTGTTTGATTTGACTCGTAGAAAGGTAAAATATGGTCGACCGAGTTGGGCAGATTCTCGGAAATCCTTTCCTCTATCGGATTATGTTTTGGGTATTTCCAACTTTCTTCGTTTCTTTAAATTTCGTTTTTCAATTTTCTTCGCAGGGATGAAGCTCATGTGTTTCGAATTGTATCGCGAAATCATGAAAATATTTTAGAGATCTGGTTTTAAAGCTTTTGTTAATGAAGAATATTAAATATACTCGTATTTATAGTAAATATTGATGTAGTCTTATGATGATATCTTTCTGAAACATGAAATCATTGTTCAAAGGCTTTATTTGCTGGATCTATTTAAACTCCTTCGCGTGCAGTTTAGGTAATTACATTTATTCAAGTAGAGTTTGCAACCTCTCCTTTCTTCAAGCGAATACTGCAACGTTATACATATTGATGCAGCTTAGATAATTTTTTTGGTTATTTCCAACTTTCTTCGTTTCTTTAATTTCGTTTTTCAATTTTCTTCGCAGGGGTTGAGGCTCATGTGTTTCGAATTGCATCGTTCTATAATTCTGTTTTCTATGGTTGGTTGGATAACTACGTTATTTGTTCCGTCTTTGAATCTTCCAATTGAATATCTATATAAACATAGTTATTTTATATGTTTGATTCTTCCAACTGATTAACTATATAAATATATATATTGTGGTTTACGTATAGTTTAAAATAATATACGTTTAGTATGATTTTCATAATATATATATATATATATATTTCTATAATTCTGTTTTCTATGGTTGGATAACTACGTTATTTGTTCCGTCTTTGAATCTTCCAATTGATTATCTATATAAACATAGTTATTTTATATGTTTGATTCTTCCAACTGATTAACTATATAAATATATATATTGTGGTTTACGTATAGTTTAAAATAATATACGCTTGGTATGATTTTCATAATATATATATATATATATATATATATATATATTTCTATAATTCTGTTTTCTATGGTTGGTTGGATAACTACGTTATTTGTTTCGATAAGTTCAACTTCAAGGAAGCTCAAGTTAATGTTATATTTTGCATATAATCCACTATATACATCTATTGTAAAACACTATATACATCTATATTTCAATTAAGTGTGTAATTATTTAATTCATCTACCATATTGTGGTACACAATGCTTATTAGAATACATGGTGCGATCTGGCAACTCAGCACCCCAATACAAGGCGTGATCTGGCAACTCACCCAGAATAGAGGCTTATAAAAGATCGAGAAGCTGGTGAAGACTCATTCCCAGCTCGGCTCCAGCCGAGCAAGGACCTCTGGTCCTTCTTTTTTTGGCCCTTTGGTAAACCCCTTAGTGGCCTCTTAGGTTAGGAAAACGAAAATAATATGCCTTGCTATCAATGGCAACTACTCTCTCTCTCCTACAGGCGTCTCTCTCCCTCCTTCAGCTCTCTCTCCTACAGGCGTCTCTCTCCCTCCTTCAGCTCTCTCTCCTACAGGCGTCTCTCTCCCTCCTTCAGCTCTCTCTCCTACAGGCGTCTCTCTCCCTCCTTCAGCTCTCTCTCCTACAGGCGTCTCTCTCCCTCCTTCAGCTCTCTCTCTTACAGGCGTCTCTCTCTCTCTCCTTCAGCTCTCTCTCTCTCTCTCCTACAGGCGTCTCTCTCCCTCCTTCAGCTCTCTCTCTCTCTCTCCTACAGGCGTCTCTCTCCCTCCTTCAGCTCTCTCTCTCTCTCCTACAGGCGTCTCTCTCCCTCCTTCAGCTCTCTCTCTATCTCTCCTACAGGCGTCTCTCTCCCTCCTTCAGCTCTCTCTCTCCTGCATGTGTACCTCCTGCATGTGTGCGTATGTGTGTGTGTACCTCCTGCATGTGTACCTCTCCCCCCTTGGCTGACTAGACGTACATAATAATAATGTATACAATAATACTGCTAAAAAGAGGTATCTGACAACCATTTACAGCCAACTGGCTGATTAGGAGTCTATAATAATGTATACAATGCTATCGCGGTATCTGGCAACTCAAGCCATTTACGCCAACTGGCTGATTAGGAGCCTATAAAACAACGCCAACTCGGCTGAAGTCTTAATGTGCACTTGGCTCCTGCCAGGTGAACACCTCTCCTCCTTTCTCTCCTCCTCCTTTCTCTTGGGGGATAACGCCGCCTCCAAGTTTCCCCCCCACCCCCCTTTGCAACAACCCCCACCCCCTTTGCAACATTACATAATAACCTGCAACATTCTTGCGCACACCCCTTTTGCGGCTATATTACTGTTGTTTACGAGGTTTTAACTTCTTTCATAACGGCAAAGGTTGTGTGACGGAGGGGACCTACAGCTTTACGTGGGATTCGAACCATCTACGGCGTTACATCAACACTGAGGACGGTCTCCCATCCAATTCTACTGAGAGCGAACGTCGCTTAACTTCGCTGCTCGACGGGAATCGGTGTTGCGACGTTTGTAAGAATATATCTAAAGCATTTTACAAAAAAAAAAAAATTCATAATTAATTTTAATTACCAATTTATTATTTTTTTTTTGTGCATTTGATTTGTGCCAACCTCGTTCTCTTATTCGATTGAACGAGAACAGGATGAGAGCAAAAGCAGACTTGGCCTTCATTTTCACACTCTTTTCTCTGATGTATCAGTTCCGGTAACCGAGACAGGGTGTTTGAAAAATGTCACCCAAGGGGATTGTTTGGCACTCTTCGAATGCAATATGATTTGCTTGCCTTTGAGTATAGGGAAAATGTATTATGCTCGCATCAGGCAAAGGTTAAAATGACCTCTTTATACTGCATGAGAATAAATTGACCCAAACACATTAGCCTTTCGTTGGCACCGGGGGAGTTAGAGTTGGGGCAATAAGGTTATTGTGGGCGTATGACCTTCCAGGCCGAGGGAAGTATGTAATAGAATTTAGAAGACTGGCAGTGAAAAAATAGTGAAATTAAAAGCTGGGTGTTGTATTCCGTTTCCCGCGTAAATCATTGTATATTTAACCTCTGAAATGTGACGGGCGATCTTTCGAAAGTTAACCCTTTTGAATATGTCACTTAAAAAATAAGTTGTAACGACTTCATCTTAAAAGTTTTATGCCCATCCCATTTATAGGGATGAGATTTCCTTAAGGGATGTTGCGTAGAATGCCTAGATAGGATTAAATCAAAAGTCGATACGGACGGGACAAATTTCAAAAATATTTGCACAAAAAAAAAAAAAAAAAAATGGGTATGGTCGTCAAAATCCGTTGCTTATCAAGATTTTTATCTTGATTTCATTTCCCGGAAGGAAACGGGAAGTAAATATTTAATGATTTATTGTATAAACAATTTCCGGAAATGAAGTGGTTTGTAGATAGGAAAGTTTTTTAAATACTTCATTGCACTCAATTTGGCTTCCTTGCAACTGTACATTATAATACTACTAATAATACTACTAATAATACTAATAATAATAATAATACAAAGGAATATAAAATAATAATAATAATGATGATTATGATGATGATTGGGGTTCTTTAAACCCTAACTGGGCATACTACAACACTCACGGGGTTATTCGTGAATCGAATTAACCGTGATTTACTAATTGTAACCATTGTGCACTTATCCTTGATCATGACACCGTGTTGACCGTGATTTGGCGCGGTGTTTACGTCCGCGGCTCGCCTCCCATCATCCCACCACAATGCGCTTCAGTCAGTGTCTCTCCGCGCTTCATAGAGTATACATGCGCGCTTGCGGCTTCGCATATCTTCACGTCTTGTGGTGAGTATATAGTTTAGTAGTTTATATTATACTGTAGTTTAATAATACTGTGTGTGGTGGCGCGCGAGAAAGAAAGCCAGTCGGTAGTGGCGGGCACCAGCGGTTGCACCACCTACCTACCCATCGGCAGGGTATACGGGAAAGGGAAGTGGTATACGGGGTTAACCGTGAAATCGTGTTATCCGTGATATGGACTGCCCCCTCAATCACGGATAACCGAGTACCGTACTATTATTATTGATCATTTGCTACTACCATACTACAGGGTGATTCAAAAGTCAGGTTACATTGGGCTTTTCTGTTTCTTTGCAGGTAAATGTATTATGAGATGTTATCGAAGGATGTTATCGATTGTTGTGATATTCCTAGCTGGCTGCACAAGTGCATTGCCATTAACGGTGGCCATATCGAACATGTGATGTGACTATTCCCCTGTATCATTACATAATATAGTATTTCCCTATGTAACATGACTTTTGAATCACCCTGTACTACTACTACTACTACTATACAACTAAATTACTTTTTTCCACATAAAGATGCGAAAAAATTATTCCACATACTAATTTTTAATCCTTAAATATACAATAATGTTTGTATCCTAAACAATAATAATTTCTCTGTCTAATCCATCCTAATATAATTTACCCCCATTTAGAAATATTTCCCTTCTCCCCCAATTACTTTACTCCCTACTACACCTTCCCCCATTAACCTTTATTCCTCGCCTTCATAAATTCTTCTCCCTCTCCCCTACTTTTCATGTATACTGTGTATATATATATATATATATTTGATATATTTTTTATATGAAAAAAGAATGGGGGTTGAATTTTGAGGCAGGTCCAATGATGATGCGTGTTCGCCACGCTGTATTTGATTGATCGTTGATGGGTGATTGCTGATTGATGGATTGACGCAGGTAATGATTGATGATTGCTGATGGATAGATTTGAGGCAATGGGCGCATGATGATGGATGAGTTGGGGACACACACACACACACACACACACACACATTTTTATATATATAATTCTTTCATGTGTAACATGGAAAAGTTTGTTTGATTTTTTGTAATGGTGATAAATTATGTAGAATTTCTTTTGGATTTTTCTTTTTAATAAATTCAGAGAATGTTTGTGTGTGTGTGTGAAATCAATTTGATTTGTTGTGATGTTACAGAAATGGCATGATATATAAAAGAGTATATTCTATATAGGTTTATGTTCTATATTTAGCTATATTTATGCTTTACATTACTCGAATGGCTAAAATGAAATTGAAGACAATCAAATTTCTCTTTCGGTAATTATAGAGAACAATGACTGATAAAGATTTATTAAGATTCAGTGATTAATTTCATTGTATATACATGAGAGAGAGAGAGAGAGAGAGAGAGAGAGAGAGAGAGAGAGAGAGAGAGAGAGAGAGAGGCATATACTGTATATGAAACAAGAAACTTGCAGTATAATATATCTCAATGATATATTTTATTATACCGCATGCACAATTTTTTTCCCTCTTTGTTCATTTTATTGTTTTGAAGCTAGGACCTTAAGTTTCAAAAATACTTTTAAAAATACGCGAATTGGCATCTCATCCGGCTAATGAATCAGTGTTGCCAGATAATGGCTGCTTTGGCGCTAATTTCCCTTGAAACTAAACACTGACATTTTGGTGAACTTGACGTGCCAGTGAATTTAGTAAGACAAGCGTGAAAAATTGCCTAAAACCGTGAAAGGTTTAGATGAAATCATGGCAATAAAACTTTATTCGGCATTAATCAAACGTTTACTTGTTTTAATGTTTTATTAATATAACGTTGCGTAGACGATAAATGGATCAAACACAATTCTCTTTCCCGTTTTGAATGAATGCTTTTTCTTTTTGTTACGTATTAAAAATGCTTTTAGTGATTGGAGATAAAATATTATATATATTTATATATATATATATGTATATATATGAGAGAGAATGAGGAAAGACGTCATAACAAGCAATGTTTACTATTTTTTGTATCTTAGATACTTATATACTGTATAGTTATTTATTGCAAACATAATCGCCACATCCGCCTCTCACATCAGACATTTATTTATTAACTATTTATAACTAATTTTACATGGCCATAGGATAAGGCTTTACATCCTACATTTTCTCTCACCATTCAATAAATATTAAATATAATTTCTATATTTCTACCTAAAAAAAATAAAAAAATCTATTTAATCTTATGGCGATGATTGATCTGATGCCATTTAACTCCATGGTTGACTACAGAGAATATTTGGCTAAATTCGAATTTAAAAAAATGTAATTTATACGAATGATCGCTCTTGCGTGAAATTCAGCTTAACTCATTCTTTATCCAATTAATGTCTGTATATACATTGAGTCCATACGCATTTGTATACGCACCTCTGGCGGGCGTATGATATACAGTTTTCAAAATACTCCAAGGATGACTAATACTTTCACTCTTTCTAACAATCATCCATCATATAGCTTTTTATCCCACACTTCTTAGTCAATCATGTAGTCTTCATAAATCTTAATTTACTCTTAGTAAATTATAGCCTCTGCTTTATATTTGAGCTAATCAATCGGTAACACGCAAAATTCAAATCGTAAAAAAAAAAAGAAAAAAAATGCGGTTGAAAATGCAATATTTTTCTTGTTTCTTATACGATCATTCATCAACTGAGATTATTGCCATACGCCGCTATTCGTTTCAATTTATCACATCGTTATTTAAGTTTTAGAATATTATTTTCTTTTTCCTATTTTGTATTTACAATAAATGTATATATAGGGCCTATTTTTTTAATACGTTTTGAAGGATTTAACATTCTGGATGGTTTTCGTGTTGTTAAGACCTGTTATATACACACACACACACACACACACACACACATATATGTATATATATATATATATATACTGTGTGTATATATTGAGATTAATCTAATATTTGTTTAATGAATATTTCACGCCAGACAAGCTTATTAATACGCGTCAATACAACATTATTAAATACTTTTGTAATTCCATCGAATCATGTAAAATCACGCGCGTCGATAATTCATAATTATTATTCATAGACATCGTGCCACGTATTTTGTTTAAAAGATAAATAATACTAATAAAAACGCATTAAATATAAAGATAAATAACGAGTCAAGGCTATTTTACTCTTTTTATTTAACTTGTGGCGACGAACAACCACAGTGTATAAATTGATGATCCGCTGCAGTACTCCGTACAGATGATATCCACAGTCTTTTTCTATTAGGACTGCATCCCGCGCGCCCTCTGTCGGTGGGGGAATGATAAACGACTCTCTCTTCTCTCAGTGGCTTTGCTCTTCCTTTTGAAAAATGAGTCCTATGAATTTTCAGACCTTACCCCGAGATTTCGATCATGATAGACGAGGGGTGTTATTAGCGGTGTGTGGTGCTTTGAGGAAATTTTTCTTCTTTTTATAATGGATGAGGGAGGAGACGTTTGGGAAAGGGAGGGGGAGAGGGCGTGAGAGGGGGCGGTAGAGAATCAGAGATTGGGGGAAAGGGGAGAGTAAGGGAGAAAAGGAAATGAACGATGGGGTGGTGGTGGTGAATGGGGGGAGGGGGAGGGGGGGAAATTGAGAAGGAAAAGGAGGCGGCACGTATGCCAAGATGACTTATGGATGAAGATATACGTCGTGCTTGAAAGTGAGAGAAATGAAAAATCTAGTTATTGGGTGTTAATGAAGAACAATTGGTAAAATTAACGTTTAAAATCCGGGGAAGAAAGAAGAGAGCGGAGAAGGAATGAACAGGAAAAATGAACCTAAATTGAGATTTATATCCCGATGAAAAATTTACCCTCCATTAATAAAAAAGTGTACTGTTATTATAAAGATAAATTTTGTACAGTCGTATTTGAAACTTATTTGGTAAATTTTGATGTAATCGGATGTAAGAATTAGTCTCAAGGATAATCTTTATACGTATAATAATAGTGAACACAAAAAAATATTAGTGTGTTATTATCTTCTTTTGAAATTTAGTGGGATGGAAATGAGACCGGTTTATCGGACTAAAAACGGTGTTATGAGGGGGGGGAGGGGTGAATGTTCGGGAAAATTTATTTTAATTCCTTTTGAAAAGGTTATACGAATATAATTTTTGATAATAATCATTTTTAACAGTCGCCATGCGTGATAAAGCGATGTTGCATTTGGTACGTAATTAATTGACCATTGACATATATATACAGGGTGGTAAAAGTAGATATATATATATATAGTAAATACAAATATTTTTTATTTACTCTATACCTACTTTTGCATCACCCTGTACTTTAATTCGTTTAAAAAAAAAAAATTGTTAAACAATGCAACTCTATATACATATTCATAGCGACATTGCATTCATGATACTCACCTATTCATGTCAAAAACTACTAGACATTAAATTATGCAGTTTTGTTTAACGAAACCTTAATAAATATGAAAATGTTTCGTATCACGACATGTATTTTCAGTGTTTTACCTTTTAGTATCTATTTTATTAGTAATAAAACGGTCTCTAATTGCCTTTGTTGTACATACGATCTAGGTTATGATGGTCTGTCGGACAACAGGAGGTCTACAAAAGAATACTTTGAACGCTCCACTGATTAACTCGTTTGTCATTTTTAATATAGATATACTGAGTGTGTGGTGTGTGTGTGTGTGTGCCGCGCGCGCCCTTGGCTACCTTACGAATCACGACAATCTTTAGGATACACACCAAGCTCATCGCGACACGAACGTGAGGGTACCGACTTTACGGGTGTTATAGTTTTATGCTATTTTTTTTTTTGTTAAAAATCATTAGGTATCATGAAAAAAGGAATATGATGAAGACTAGGCTAGGTTAGAGGTTAGGCTAAGTTAAGTTAGATTATTTAAATTAGGTTAAATGTCGCTATTCTCAGTTGAAAATGTCTCGATTTAGTAAGATAGCTAAACGTGTGTGTGTGTGTGTGCGCGCGCGCGCGCGCAAACAAGTTTCTTGTCAGTATGAGGCTTGAACGTGACGTGAGTACCAATTTGACTCCTGAATTTGAATGGGTTATGTACAATAGTATTAAAAAATTGTTAGGGTTATGAAGCGTAAGTGTGTCAAAATATCTCAAAATCCTATTAAGTTGTGGCTGGTACGTAGTTTTGTTAGGTCAGATTCAAATTTCTATAATATGGACTCACTCTATATATTCTGAAGAAATAGTATCGGATATAAGATGCAAAAATATTTTCCTTCCTCTGATTGATCAGTCTTTACACGTGTCGCCGAGCCTTGGGGGTTCAGGTACCCCGGGGACTATAGTAGTTAATTTGTCCGTTATACGCAACGGTTATTTTAGTCAATACGTTTCTCCTCCAAGGTGGAAACGTGTACCACGCTCAGTTTTTCTTTGTCACAAATACCCCTTTCAGTCTATCTCACTGAATCGGTATAATTTCTCAGTTTATACTCGCTTGACCACGGTACAGTTGAGGTACTACTTACCCTTCTTCATTTTGAGTGGAATTTTGATCAGTAATTGCCCCTCAAAGTGCAAATTCTTGCAGAGCTTCATTCAAAGCATCGATGACTTTTATACTCCGTATTCAGCTTTCACGTTTGAAAACAAAGTGCATTCAAATAAATTCACTTTGTTTGTAAATGTACAGAAGGTAATTTAGATGATTTTGATTCTAAGCTACTGTATAATGTTTATTTATTACGAGGAAAATGTCTTTCAGTTTCAGGTTTAATTCACACATATACCAAGAAAATACGGTGGCCGCAGTTTTATAGCAGGACACAGCAATATTTCAAAATTAAAAAAAAATATATATTCGGTAAAAATGTCACAAAATTCTTTACATAAATTCAAAGCAAAAAACAATTGGCGTTCAAACAAGCTAAGTCAAAATTTCGAAGTTACACAACAAAACGCTTAATTTATTCAAGCGAGTATAGCAAAACTGCACACTGCAAATTCAGAACTATGTACAGGAAAAGGAACGTGTCAACCCACGGAATTTTTACAAGATTTCCCCCACCCAATAAAACTGTTTGAGCGTACATATCCAAAAATCTCGGGTGGAGTTAACCAAATCTGACTGCCTTAAAGATGGAGTTTCCCCTCCTATTAACCACTCGCCGTCCAAATGGACAGTTATATTTAAAGTGATTTGCTTTTCCCCTTGAACAAGACTATTGTTTCTTTGAGCCAGCAAAGGCTCTGACAGAAGGTATAGTGTTACAAAAAATCTTAAATCAGATAAGGAATTCTATGGTTTGACAGGATATTTTAAAACAAAGTACTGAAGGGTTACAGACTGACTTGGAAAAAAAATAAGCAATAGAGTTTCGACGGCCCCAGTCAGTAGGTTACCACTTAGGTGTCATGTGGTGGCCGCATGAAAGAGGAAACACAAAAAAATGTAGAATTTGACGTCCTTTTGATTATAGTTTTATACCTACTTTTAATATTCTTATCCATTTAGTTTAAATGAATTTCCTTATGTCTGACCTATTGGGAGGACAAATATAATGAAATATGGTCCATGATTGGACAATTCAGTCTCTTTAACCTAGTGTTTTGATCCCTGATTGGACAATTCATAATTTCTAACCCAGCGCTCTGTGAAAGTGACAAACATTTTCGGACATGATTCCTTTACTATTTCGTGATGATGATGATATATATATTTTGTAGAATGTACCTTCAGAGCCCATGGACCGTGTGTGTGTGTGTGTGTCTCTTACTACGGAATCGCAACGTCCTTGATACACACAGCCTGTTGTGATACGAACTGCTTATACCAATATTTGCAATGTCGCGGTGAATTATCTTTATAAACGCTATCATTTATCATGAAAAAGAGGATATAATTAAGGTTACGCTAGATTAGGTTGGGTTACGCTAGGTTAGGTTAGATTCAAGTTATTAGGTTTTTAAAACTGGGTGAGTGTCGCGATCCAGAACTGAGTATGTGAAAAAGTGTGAAAATGTCAGTTCTGTTGGGTAGCGAAACGTATGTATGTATATGTATTCGTGTACAAAAATACACTTCTGGGGACATACATATGCGAAAATCTATAAAATAGGTACTCATTCCAAACCAGGGACATCTTAAAAGCTACATGAACATCATTTGGTAACATCATTAATATTATTGGCCAGATTTTTACAACGTCTCAGGAAAAGTATGTTTACAGTTTATTCGGTGTGTAGGCCCATTTTTTGATGCCTCAAACAGTGTCGCCGCCTAACATACATGTTGAAACACGAGTATGTTCACAGGTGCCAGTTTGTATTTTTATTGTTTTTTAAGTAGTTTGTCAATGACATTTGTTACATTTTGACCAAACAGCAATTTGGCAATACACATACCTATAAATATAAAGTAATGGACACAATAATGTAAATTACTGCTTCAGTAATGCGCCTCGGTGGTGTAGTGGTTGGCGTCGCTGACTACGAATCCATCAGCCCCGGGATCGAGATTCGAGACCCGGTGACGGCAGGCGGCGCGCAGCAAAACCCAGCTGTTCATCCTTCCACACGATAAAGAAATTGGTTGTAGATAAATGGGTACCCTGGGTAGCCTAGTGGTTAAGACGCCGGGCTGGTGGTGGGGCGTGGTTCGGATTCCACGTTAAACTGTAGGTCTAAGGTGGAGTGACGAGCTTGACCTTCATCAGAATGAACAATTCGGGCGGAAGCAAAACCAAGGTTAACCAAGATTATATAATTATATATATACTGTATAAGTATATTAATCTTTTATTCAAAATTAAAGAAGTCTCCATTTGTACATAACCACAGTGAATGCTCACTGTGAAACGCATTTGCTAACCTAAAAAGTATGAAAGGTTCAAGGATTTTAAAGTTGAAAATTTTTTTAGTAATACCATTTTTGAATTTTTGTATGGTAAATAATATCCCACTTACAATACATTTACTATGTCCCAAAATCGTTGATGCGTACAGAGGGTTGACAAAAGTAAATAGACGCCTTCGGGTCCCCCCCCCCATATTTTTTTTTTATTTTGATGATAAAAGTCAATAAATAATAATAGATTTATCAACCCTTTAACGCCGAACGTTTTTTTGTAGGGTTAAGTCTAAATGCGTGTATTTGAAACGGCACGTATTCGACCCAGTCAGCGTTAGTGGGTTAAATTAATATATTTAGAGTCATGTTGCTTTCCCCTTTCCATTATGTAAAGGTGACACACGTTCTGGCATTACATTCAGGAGTTTTGCCATTTGTTCCTGAGGACAATCATCGTGGTGACTATTTACTTTTGTCAACACCCTGTATGTAAGCATGAAAAGAAAATATATACGGTCTTATATGAACCTCGTGAGGCGTTACTTCAGTGCGACTTTACTACACAGCATGAATGGGTTCTTTGTACTTCTGGGGGAGTTGAAGAAACCTTAATTATGGTAGTCACTGGGTTTAGGTATGTAAAATTACATCAGATTAGATTAGGTTACACTAGGTTAGGTTGGGTTAGATTATAATTTTTAATGCTAGTTAAGCTACAGACTCTATAAATCATTCTGACCTTTGTGCGTGTATGTGCGCACACACCACACACACACACACACACACACACACACACACACACACACACGAGTCTACATCTTCATTCAAATCTAATTAATTAGTTAAACTTTTGACACTTCTTACATTATTTATAGCACGAAGTTGTTTCTTTGTGGTCATTAACAAATCTCTCTCTCTCTCTCTCTCTCTCTCTCTCTCTGTCAAAATCATATACGTATGTCCTCCACTATAATGGAGTGTCTCTTATAAAAACCGCGATCATTATTGCAATAAATCTTGTTAACTCCTTCTTATACAAAGTGAATCGTCACACCTTTGCTATTATGAGAAATTTCAATCAATTGTTCTTCATCGGAAAGAGTATTTACATTCTCTTCGGAATCCCAATAACGATTAGCTCTCACAGTGGGAGTGCATTGGAGGTATAAAGGGAGTGAGAGTGAACTGAGGAGGAACTCCTCACTCCACGCTGGTCTTCGACAGTTCTTGTCAGGTTCACTGATGAGGGAAGGGGTGAGGGGGGATGGAAGATTGCGTGGGTTCGTGCGTTTAAATGTATTCATAGTAGGATCTAACTGTTGTGTGTATAGGGATTTATGTACGGGGGGGGCCTATAGGCTTAATGTAATCATTTCAGTTCGTATTCAGTTGTGGTCAGTCGTGTGTATAAAGGAATATAGGACCCTAGGTTCCTCCTAGTTGCGCGTGCATGCGTGATAAATGCTATATAACAATTCCCGCATCAATACATTATTTTAAGATATTATATACAGGGTGTCCTATAAGTTCGGTCTCGTAGGAAAATTTATTTTAAGTTAAATTTACGAAAGTAATACATTAGAAATGGTCAAATTGATGTCTTGTTTTGGGACCTTTTTTTTTTTTTGTTGCGGGTCATGGAAGCGAGTTACAGTCGTGAGGAAAAAGCGGAGGCCTTTTCCTCACGAGTGTAACTCGCTTCCATACTAGCCAATGCGTGTTATTCTACCTGCAACAAAAAAAAAAAGGTCTCAAAACAAGACATCAATTTGAACATTTGTTTTAGTTTTAATGTATTACTTTTGTAAATTTAATTTAAAATAAATTTCTTGTGAGATCGAACTTATGGGACACTCTGTACAGAATCGATATTTGCGTATACGAATGCATTGTCACCTCCGCATATCGAGTATGGTTTTTTACATCAGCAAAATAACGCATATAAAAACTCTACATTACATACTTAAATTACATACCTTAAAATACTTCTTACCTATTTCGATACAAACCTTATTGAGTTGTTCAGTTAATTTTAACTTTATTTTGAGTTAAATAAACTCCGACCTATTTCAAGTAGTCAAAATGACTGTACCTCACTCCGGTAATTCTGGCATTGATTTTTTTTTTTTTTTTTTTTTAACTTTTTACTTTCAAAATTACTCAAATGATGATAGTCATTTCAACCTCTTGAAATATGGGGTCAGAGTTAAATTGAGTTAAAATAAGTAAATAGCTTTTTAGAATTAAATATACCAATTAATTCTTGAGAAAAGAGGAAAGTCGCTAAACATTACGAAAGAACACGAAACAATACTACACACACACACACAGAATCGCAAGTGCGAACATACTACTCGTACATTCCTATAATAATGATAAAGACCCCCCAAATATATATATAGATATATATATATCATCTCGCATGGCTTTACTGTTGAATATCTCCGTATATATAAATTGCAGTTCAGGAGGTAATTTAAGCAAGAATTTATTGATGATAAATGCGCATAAAGAATGATTTGTTATCTCCAAACCTGCCTCATAATAAATGGCCTCTGCCGCCATGTTGGGAAGGGACGTGCAGTTAATTATTTCTACATGACGAATGGCTACTTTTGATTTACTGAAATTGAGGAGGGGGGGAGGGGGGCGAGCAAGCAGGAGGTTATGAGAGAGAGAGAGAGAGAGAGAGAGAATGTAAAAATGACATATGAAAGAAAAATTGAAAATGAGAAAAAATGTTTTAAACTAAAAGCAGTGAGTAGCGGAGCCAGCATAACCAAGTTTAGTGGGGAGGGGGGGGGGGTGCACTATGAAGGCCATGTAATTGTAAAGATAAAATTCATTTCACATTAAAATTTATTGTTGCCGAGAAATAAACTCCCGAGATAAAGAAGCATAAATTGAACCTACTTTGGTATCTGGTTTATCCCAAATACTAACTTCATGCCCACTATATTGGTACACACGAACTAATTTCATAAAATATAGTAAGAAATTACATCCACAAATGGACAAAAACTATAAATTAATTTTAAAAAAAGATAAACTAAAAAATTACGAAAATTTATGATACAAAAAAAATTGTTCTCACAAATATGAGGTCACGTGACATTTATTCATTAAAAGGGTTGAACTCCGTCAGGGTATCGTAGTGGTAAAACGATGAGAAACTCCGTCAGGGTATCGTAGTGGTAAAACGATGTGCTTTTGTTAATTTAAAAGCTTCTCGATTCGAATCTCTGGTCGCCCTTCAGATTTGGACGATTAATTAAGCCATTTCTCCGAGTCGTCTTTGGTGGGAAAGTAGACACCCACCACATAAAGGCGTCGGTCCCCTTCGTCATATGAGCTTCATAGACGTTACGAATGAGGAGACATTCACAAATATTATTATATTTTGAAAATATTATTATTTATTATTATTATTATTAAAATAATTTAAAGGCAAATAACATTTATTGGAAAAACTTTTAATGAGGAAGATACACAAAATAATTTAAAAACAGAATTATGCAAACAAGTTTTGGGCACGTCCCTATGCATACAGGTGTTCCCTCCTACACCATACATTCACTGTTTCAACACTATAAGCCCACCATTTAATTGAAAGTATTGTTGCAGCGAGAGAAAATTTCTCTCTCTCCTCTCTCTCCCTCTCCCTTGTCCTTTATCGATACAGAAAGGGAGAAGAGAGTATATAGTTAGGGTGATTAATGGGAGTATGGGAGTGAGGCGAGGAGTATTGGAGGCAGGAACTTCCCTCCGATCTTCCTTTTCTTCTCAGGAATTTATGGGGGCAATAAGGAATGGGTTATTGGAAATATGGATATTATAAAGGATATAAACAGTTTTATGAGAGAGAGAGAGAGAGAGAGAGAGAGAGAGAGAGAGAGAGAGAGAGAGAGAGAGAGAGAGAGTATCACATGGAACGTAACAAATGAATGACGTATGTAAAAACTTGCAACAATGTAAAACAAAGTAAAATAGTAATAATTTTAACACACACACACACAAGCGAGGGTGTGGTGCAACCACTTTTTTACTGCACTTATTGCGCGCGCGGGTTCATTTGCTCAAGGATGGCTCTGGTAATTACTCGGATGACCTTTTCAATTAAATAGGCACAATTTTCTCGGCTTACTTGAAGCCCAGTTTTAATTTCGAACTTTCAACGTTAATTTACTCTTGGCTTATAAGAGAGGCCTATTGCAAGAAACCATAGAAACAATCATTCGTATAGATTTTATTTCACAAAATTTTAAGATTTCACTCGCAGTAGGATATTAATTCAAAATAAATTTACAGATGTACACTTACAATTCTTTTTGGTCAAAAAAATTAATTTGAATTTCAAAAGATGTTTTCAGTTACTTGGATTAATTTCAAAGGGTTTATACAGAGGGGTTTTATATATGACTCAAGAAACAGCAGTTAATTAAATTCCTTAAAATAAAAAAATTAATTACAGAAAGTAGGGAAATTTTGTCTCAAAAGTTCCGTGCCAGTTGCGCATGTTTTCGGAAAAAATTCCTCCAAATTCATTTTTTTTCACAAACTTTTCAAAAGTCCTGCGCGAATTCCGCAGATTTCCTCGAGGAACGAACTCGTCAAAAGATATTTGATCAGCACAAACATTGTAAAATTATTCCCGGAGGAAACAATAAACTCAGCAAGCTTACAAAAAATTTGGACACGTGAACAAAATTTAAAACAATGCCGGGCACTTTCGGATATTATTTTCTAAAAGTTATTTTCTTACCGACTACCACCTCATTTACAAGAAGTTTGAACCATAACTTACTCATGAAACAGTGAGACAATGATATTGAAATTATTCGAACAAGAGATACACTTTAAAGTCGGCTTATAAAATCAAGCTGTGCCACTTATTTCAGAAGCTACAATGACCTATTAAAAGCATTTACATGACGCCATTCGTACAAACACTATTAACCCTCTATTGATCAAATCTCAGCTTCGCTATAACTAAACTCTTCCTTTCCGTAAGAAAAAATTTAAACTAAAATTTCCTCTCAGAGGGTTTTCCTTAGGCTATGTATTTCCTGAGCTAATCGAACTTTTGACATGTAACAAGTGAAACAGGTCTCGCATGTTTACATTGAATTTTCAACCTTAACCAAAAAATAAAAACAACTTTACAAGCTCCACAATGAAAAGGACTAAAGCTAAACTTTCTTTTTCCCTCGACAGATTAATTGCGCCTAACTTGATTTATGCCCTTTTTCTGATAACACACCCAGCCCTTCGGCCCGATCTCTGGTATCGAATTACTTAATTTTTCCATGTCTTCATTTTAAAGATTTAATTTTCACGTGAAATTAAAACCATTTCAAAATCACTTCTTTATTTTACAATTTTTATTAATTTTTCGATATGAGATTTAAGTATACAAATTTGCCGTTACAACAAGGTATCGACTTTTTAAATCGATATATCTAAAAAAGTAATTAACCAAATTTAATTTAACCTAACCTAACCTTAATGCCGTCGAACCGAGAAGGACATGATAAAGGTTTCGGACGCAAATGAAGGGTCGTAGGATAGTTTCTGTTAAGTCGTTAAATGGTGATGTATTGCCTAACCTAACCTAACCTAACCTAACCTAATTAGGACCAACATATCTCTCTCCGACAATAAAAATGTTTCTAGATTTTTTATATAATTCTTTTAATGTTCCGAGGTACCAAAAGTGTCGCCTCACAAAAAATTACCCCACAACATCTGTGAATTATCACATACTCAACCTCTTACACACACACACACACACACACACACGGCCTGTATCTCCGCTTTATAGTTTTGAGGTGCTAAGTAATTCTATATTTTAGGATACCTTTATTATATTGATTTAATTAAGATGAATAGACTGTTGAAGAATATATATATATGCATAAGGAACTTTTGTACACTACCTCTATAGTAACAGTAGTAGTGGTAGTAATAACGGTCAAGGTAAGTGACTAATTCGGAGTGTAATATCAATGTCACTTAACACACTGACCCGTTTTCTTTGTCCCTCTATAATTATATTTAATGCTAGTAAAAATGGTGATAACAGTTGTAATGATAACAATATTAATAAGAGAAAAAAAAATTACATCATAAATCTCTATTCTTTCCCCTTAGAGGGGAGGCAATTCCCTCCTGATTCATTCCTCATTCCAGCATCGCATTTCCATCTCAAACCATAAATAAAACCGGATAATTTAACCGTTCGTGCGGGCCTGCGGGCCAATGCGAGTCCTTAGAGAGGACGACTGAAATATCCGCCTGTGTGTGTGTGTGTGTGTGTGTGTGAGAGATATATATATTTCCGGGACTTGTTCCAGACTTTCATATTCCCATACAACTGTAAAAGATGGCCACTAAAATTCTTGGAAAGAAGGAAAAAGAATTAAAAAAGAAAGAAATCCATTATAAAATAAAATAAAATATAAAAAGAATAAAATAAAAGTAAAAATAAGGAACAAAATGCATCGTCCCCATAAGTTAGGCCGGACGACAAGCCTCATTTGTTTACGTTGGGCGAGTTGAAGCAGAAAAAGACAAATGGCAACTCAACGAGGGGAAAAGAGATAAATGGCAACTCACTAGGAGTCGGAAGGAGTTTAGGAGATGGACGGTAGAGGGCGCGTTTGCTTTATTTGGATTGTTATTTATATGTTGTAAGGAAGTTTGCGGTTAATATTTCAAAGACTAATTTCATTGCCAGTTCTGTCTTACGCCTGACTGGACTATATATATATATATATATAAATATAAAATGTTCTTTCTGTATATCACATACAAAATAGTGTACATAATTTGTTTTTAACACCAAATAAATTCTCAACACCTCGGTTTAATAATTTCTTAAGATTTGTTAGATTACAACACCAAAAGATTCATAAAACATTACTTTATCACTCCCTCAAGCACCAAAGTTGCACCACTCTTCACACTTAACACTCAATTCCTCACCCTTTCCCAACAACTACACCGTCAAATTTGCAGCACCTTTCAACACCTAAGACCCGTAATTTGGAACCCTTTTCATCACCACAATGCACCGAATCTCTCGTATGAGATTTGCCCCGAGAACGGTGTCCATCTCCTGGCATTAATTCGTTTGAAGAAGCGGTGAACATTTATTCGCCTCTGAGGCACTGCATGGGAACGAGGGGAGAGTGATAGAATAAGAAATATGAGAGAGGATGAGAAAGGAGAATGGGGTAAAGAGGGGAGAGTGAGAGAAAGATGGGAGAGAATGAGATAAAGTAAAAGGGGAGTGTGAGAGAAAGAGAAAGGAGCAAAGAGTGAGAGAAAGGAAGAGGGAAAAAATGAGAGGAAAAAGGAAAAGAATGAGAAGAAAAAAGGGTGGGTGAGGGAAAAGAGAGAAATGAGGGAAAGAGAGAAATGAGGGAAAAGGAGAAAGGGAGGAACAACTGGAAATAAAGAGGGGAGAGAAAGAAAGAATGAAAGGGAATAAGAGAGAGAGAGAGACCCAGTGCCAATTTATTCTTCCCTCGGACTGCCTTCCGTGGCACTATTTGGTCGGTGACGGCACTGATGATATACAAGCCTATTTGGCTGATTTATGAGTCCGTTCTCCGCCGCGATCAGTTTTATTGCTTAATATTCCGATTCTCACGGCTTTAATAGATGGTTTAGGACCAGCTGATCGTATTTCACCGTCTGTGCCAGCTAAAAGAGGGGATTTTGGAGGGTTGGGGGAAATGGGGGTGAAAGTGAGGGGAAAGGAAGGTATAAGGGAGGAGTTAAGAAACCTCGGTAAAGGATAAAGGAAGAATTATAGGTTATGGGGGAGGAACTTTATCTTCCCAACTTTATTAACGAGAACTAAATGGTTTTCTCTCTCTCTCTCTCTCTCTCTCTCTCTCTCTCTCATATATATATATATATATACTGGGGTATTCTACTGGTTCAGACACTGGCCACAAATCTGAAATCTGAAGGGCGCGGGGTCGATGTTCGAATTTCACGTTAAACTGTAGGTCCCCACAAAGTGGGAAGTGGTGGAGTCAAGAACAAGCATTCCAGCGTGAGGTGGACAGATAGACAGAAAAGAGAGAGATAAATGGACGCATAATCATTCTCTTACAATGCCCCCAATTATGTTTTCGATTCTGACTTTTATCTTCTCAGAGAGAGAGAGAGAGAGAGAGAGAGAGAGAGAGAGAGAGAGAGAGAGAGAGAGAGAGAATGATGCGTTAAGGTCTATTAATTACCGTAAATGGGAAAAGAAGGCGATAATTTGAGAGAGGACGTGAATGAAAGTCTTGAAACATCGTAAAAACATATTAAATGTGAAGGACTTTATTTATTGGAAATAATTCTGATAAAATTCTTTCGAAATTAATGAACTGAAACGTCTTTACCTTCAAATAAAGATTTAGCAGCAAAGAATCTCATATATAATATATATATATATATATATACAGGGTGTCTCATAAGTCCAGGCTCGTAGGAAAATTTATTTGAAAATTTATTACTTTGAACTAAAACAAATGTTCAAATTGATCTCTTGTTTTGGGACCTTTTCTTTTTTGTCTAATATGGCCAATATGGAAGCGAGTTACACTCGTGAGGAAAAGTCTCGGAGGCCTTTCCTCACGAGTGTAACTCACTTTCATATTAGCCATTGCGTTATTCTACCCGCAACCAAAAAAAAGGTGCCAAAACAAGACATCAGTTTGAACATTTGTTTTAGTTCTAATGTATTACTTTGGTAAACTTAATTTAAAATAAATTTTCCTATGAGACCGGACTTATGGGACACCCTGTATATATATATATATAATTAAAAAATTTTGTCCGCTTTTTTTTTTTTCTTTTTTACTTTCGAACAGAAAATAAATATATAGTTTCAATAAATTACTTTTTACAAGTTGTTAAAACGTAAAATATATATTTAAAATATATTGAACAAACTTTCTTTTGTTTAAACCAAGATTTGCGGGTTTTAATACAGGTTTAATTCATTTTTTTTTTAGCTTCTTTTATATTTCAAACGAAAAATATAGATAATGAAATAATAGACAATAAAAATAGACAATACATAATTGCTAAATATTATAAAAGCAAAGAAAAACATATAGCATCAGTTTGAGATTTTATATTAATTAATGTTAGGTCTAGGCTATACAGCAACGTTTGTTAATGTGTTTTGCTGTTCGGATAACCCCATTTGGATGTAAAACAGATTCACGATCTCCCTTCCCTAAGTGATGATGTAACGCATATTTCAACTACAAAAACGGCTCCCAAACTATTTACCACGTGACGATGGGAGGCTTGGTAAGAGGCGGATACCTAATCCGTTCAATGGAAAGGTGGTAGTGTCTGCCGAACCTGCGGGAACCTACGCGATAATTTGATTGAACGTTCTTATGGCACACCCTACAGTTTTCATTCCCGTCACAAGACTCGCGTACATTTTGGCTAGCACAAAAAGTGAGTATCCAGAACTCGTGTCAGAAGCACTGAAAGTTTTAATTCCATTTTCAACCTCGTACTTCCGTGAATTGGGATTCTCACGAATGGTTACAATTAAAACAAAACAATGAAGTTGACTGTCTTTGTGTTATTTTGTGTCTAGTTTATATTCAACCAAATATAAGAAGTTTAGCAAATACAAAGCAGACACAGATATATATTATTGAAAGACATAGATTAATAGTTATGATGATTATAACCAACAGAAAATAATAATAATTTGTAAAATTGTAACAATTACTGTACACGAGTTTTTCACTTAAAAAAAGTCTTTCTGATTTTGTGCATTTTGTAATTTTCACCCCCTAAGCCAGTGGTTCTCAACTTTTTTAGGCTGCGACCCAAATTTTGGTTGTGGGGCTAACTCGGCGACCCATGCCTTCAAATAGTTGTAATAGATAATAAAAAAAATTAATGGTTAAATGATTAGGGATAATATAAAGAAATGATAAATGACAATTTAATGACCCAATCAAAATGGCTTGGCGACCTAATTTTGGGTAGCGACCCAGGGATTAAGAACCACTACCCTAAGTACTTCCCGCGACCCCCACCTAGATTGAGGAGCATTGCCTGCGAGATCACTAATACATATGTTGAACTCCTCTTTTTAATAGTTTGGAGCAGCAGTCAGGGAGAGAAAATGACTTGGGATTGAATATGGGTCTTGTTTGCCCTTGTACTCGTATAGAGTATGCTTCTCACGTGTGGGGTGGCTGAACCCACACAGCTCTACTTGACCGGGTGGAATCAAAGGCTTTTCCTCTCATCAATTCCCCACCTCTTACCGACTGTCTTCAATTCCTCTCTCTTCGCCGCAATGTTGCCTCTCTCTCTCTCTCTCTCTCTCTCTCTCTCTCTCTCTCTCTCTCTCTCTCTCTCTCTCTCTCTCTCTCTCTCTCTATTATCGCTATTGTAATGGTCACTGCTCTTCTGAACTCTCTAACTGCATGCTCTCCTCTTTTAAAGAGAGCACGCAATACCAAAATTTCAAACACATTCCTTTTTTGTACGACTCTCTAATGCAAAGGTTAATCGGTATTCTCAATTTTTCATCCATTCAACCAGTCAACTCTGGAACAATCTTCCTTAATCCATCTTCCCCCCTGTCTGTGACCTCCAATTTTTCAAACTCAGAGTGTCCAGGCATCTCGGAAACTTTGGATCTTGATTTTGGCTCTTTCTTCTTCTATGGGGGGAACGTTTTTGCGAATATTCGCCCTTGGCCCCTCCTTTCTGAATAAAAAAAAGTCGGATGATCGAGGTGGCCTATCCAGTGCTGAAACGCATCAACGTGAATGGGATTCCCCAAAAGTTGTTAGCGTTTGGCGTGCTATGTCACGTAACTGCATAATTAATTAATTTTCCCTCCGTGATTGTACCGTAATTGGAACGAACTTTCTTAATATACTGCGGACATTTTTTTTCTTCTCCCACTAAAAGCTACTGGAGTTAATACGAGAAATGTAATCTTTCAGCATGGGCGACTTCCCAGTATGCCCTTGCCGTTCCCAACTTTCTAGGCTTAACCTTTCCTTAGCGCTGGATAGGCTGTAGTGAACTGAAAGTATAACCACCTCGATCATCTACACTAAACCTCTCTCGATTTTTATCTATGGGGTACGTTAGAACACCCAGAGTGTATTGTGACAAACCCAATAGTGTCGCAGAACTCCGTCAAAGAAACGGAGGTCACAAGATCCATTCTACAAGAGTATCTTGTTGATCCTGTAATGGAGTTCGAGCGTCGATTGGACATTGTAGAGACAAATGATGGTCATCATGTAGAAGCGTTCTAAAGTTAGGCAATTTGGAAATGTAAACAACCATATTTATTGCATGCATATTGATTAATAATAAGAGAAATGGCAGATTAATTTTCACCATTATTTCTTGACCACTCTGTATCTTCAACACTATGTTTTAATATGATTCTAAGGTTTTATTTTTACCTTATTTTATCATTTTAGGTTTATATTTTAAATAAAATTACTTTTGAACATCTAAAAAAAATAAAAAGTACCATCAATATATATATATATATATATGTGTGTGTGTGTGTGTGTGTGTGTGTGTGTCTTGATGGTGCACTGGTTAGCTTTGCTTATTATGAATCCATCGACTCGGGGTTCGATTCCCGATAACAAATAAAAATGATTGGTAGATAAATGGGTACTCTGGGTAGTTTAGTGTTTAAGACGCTGAGCTGTTGATCAGGAAGTTGTGAGAGCGAGTCCTGCCCAGGACTTTGTAGTTTCTGACTTCCCTGGTGGGTCGTGGTTTGGATTACACGTTACGCTGTAGATCTGAGCTCAGGTAAAAACTTGATTATCTTCGTCATAATGAACAATTCAGAAGCAACCTAAACAGGATATATATATATAATATATATATATATATATAGCAGAACTGGACATTTGCGGCATATTTTGCGGTACTGCGGTACTTGCGGTACCACCGCACTACCACCCCGGGCCCCCATAACGCAGTACCGCAAAGGATCGATGAAAGTACCGCAGTACCGCTACCGCATTCAAATTTCCGCGTACCGGTTTGGTAGTGCAGCAGTACCGCAATATGCCGCAAGTGCCCAGCTCTGTATATATATATTATATATATATATATACAGGGTGTCCCATAAGTCCGGCATCATAGGAGAAATTCATATTTTTCTATTTCTACAAACCATAATTCATATTTTTCTCTTTCTACGGGCCATAATGTCTGTGAGCAAGGAAGAACGAATCCAGATAATTCTACTCATAGCAAATCGGAGTCAAAGAGACTTTGCAACAAGTCTGCTAACACAACTCTGTGTTATTGGCTCGCGGTCTGGATGCAGTCTGTTAAATTCAGCAGCGGCCTCTCTTTGACTCCGATTTCCTATGAGTAGAATTATCTGGATTCGTTCTTCCTTGCTCACAGACATTATGGCTTGTAGAAAGAGAAAAATATGAATTATGGTTTGTAGAAATAGAAAAATATGAATTTCTCCTATGATGCCGGACTTATGGGACACCCTGTTATATATATATATATATATATATTATATATATATACCTAAAGGAATACGAGTGGTTAAGCGGTGGGTAGCTTCTAAAGAAGACTAGACATCTGGCTCAGAACAAATAATTCCAGATAAGCCGGGTGTACTTGGCTATGTGAAGTGGAGAGCACAAAAACAACTCTCTACTTCACCAGGCCAACGCAAGAGGAGGGGCAACAAGCTTGAGCTTCGTGAAATGAGGAATTATCGTATGGAACATTTGAAAGCTTGAAAGGTAAACCCCCGAGTAGTGGCGACAGTAAGCCACCTTTTTTTTTTTGCGCATTAGGTCGAACTTTGTAAATAAGTCGGATTTTCTTGTTCGTCCTACGTTTTTGAGGCTAGGTTGCGCTAGGTTAGGTTGCGTTAACTCAGGTTAGCCTGACCTAACCTAAAGCAAATGAGAGAGTATGTCAAGTCTGAGGAAGCACAAAGGACGACTTACTTGACTTCAAGATTTTTTTAATTAAGAACCGAACGGGGGTGAAATTCGAAGAAATTTCTAAACTTTCTTAGAGAACGCCCCCCCCCCCCCCCTCCTCCCCTAATTTAACATAATTTAACATAAATGAAAGTGATCAAAATTTTGAAAAAATAAAATATATAAGCTGTTCGACCTACTGGGTAAAAAATGGTCACGGACGAAAATTCACACAAATGTTTGACCATCTTGGGTATCTATGATATATATATATATATATATATATAATATATATATATATATATATAAAGATTATCAAGATGTGTTCCGAATATTATGTTTATATGACAGAACGAAAGATAGAAGTATTGTGTAAAGGGTTTATGTGTAAATGTGGTATCAGTTACACACACACACACTCACACACACACACTCATATATATATATATAATACAAACAATATTACAATCTTACCTGTAGCAATGATATCACGTGATATCAGTTAGTGTTGATTAACTCTCCTTTCACCGAATTGTTTGTCGTTCTGTTCCTCTTCTTCCACAGTGTTGTCAACAGCTCTGTTCTATTAATGTTAATCGGTTTTGGTGATCTATTTACTCCTTTTTTTTTGGTTCGATGTTTAGAAAACTTTTTCTTATTCATTTTTTCTTTTTTTTTTCATGGTCATTAAATGGGTTCGAAGGATCATTCTTTCATTTACGAATTTTAAACATAAAACATAATTCTTTAATTACGTCATACTTTTAAGTTTAATTAAAAAAATCAACAGATTGACTTAAGTTTTCATGAAAATTGGTACATTTTTATTGTGAAAGGATGGGAGGTTTTTAACAGACAAAGCGAACTACTCAAAGCATTACGTGACTAATCTGGGTGGTGTAATTTTTTCATTACGGTCACCAGCGTTTTAGTAGAAATGGACGGGGTTCATGTTAAATTCTTGCGGTTAGAGCTTTCAATGTCTTGGGATTTTCTTTGAAGTTCCTCTACTTTAGATATCTTCATAAGAAAAGGCGCGGGGATTGAGGTTGGGTGACGGAGAAAGCCATACGAGACGACAGTTATGAAGGTAGGGTATCCATTAGACAAGACTCTCCGAACAAATGTTTTACGCGAAAAGTCCAAAAGGACATTTCCTGTACGAGATCTTGCGGCGTCTCGCTAGCACCAAATTCTGTTAATATTATCGTTTTGGTTCATAAGAAACGATATGAATTATTCTTATAGGATCGGAAGTAAACATTTTCGTTCATTGTGTCAGTAAAGATTGGAACAAATACCACCCGCTGGAGGTCGTGATAAAAATTTACACTGTCCGGATTCATAAACATAATTTCACAAAGGGAGGACACACTGAACATGTCGAATACCTGTAAAAAAAAAATAACGAACTACAATCCTTCTAATATTAATCGTCCCAAATTTAAAATTGCAAATATCCGTGTGAAAAAATAAAGAACGAAAAGGGAAAGTCGACAATATACAAAAATGGATATAATGTTTATTTCTCAAAAATGTAACTCAAAAATCTATGCACCCTTTTACAATCTTTTACTGCGATTATTTCAATCAGAAACTTCCTTTATCTTTGTACCATCTTTTGGATTCGTTCCTTTGGTAGGCGTGACCATTTTTCATGACAGAATGCTTCCAAATCGGTAAAATTCTTCGAATTTCTTGCATGGATCACTCTTTTCAAGTGTTTGCAAAAAAGCTTGATGATAGCGAGGTCCGGGGATTATGAACGCCATTCCAAATTTTGATTTTCTTCTGTTCCAACCATTTTACTGTACTTTTGGATTAGGTTAATCCTTACCCTGTTGAAATATCCGTCCACGACCTATTTTTTATGCTTTTTTTTAAATTTTATGTTTGTTGGCAAACTTTTTGTGAAACTGTATTGCGGATGACATACAGATTCAAAGCATTATCGAGCCGCTACCGTGCTTCACTGTCGAGATGATAGTATTTTCATTAAATGCCTTGTTCTTCTTCTTCCTCCAAACAAAACTGTTTTGATTGTGACCGAAAAATTCGATTTTTGTCTCATCAGACCAGACAGTATTGTTCCAGGACTATTGAGGATCATCGAGGTGTTCTTTGACACAAGAGAGACGTGCAACTTTGTGATGGGGACGCAGAAATGATTTCTTTCTTGCAACTTTCCCGTGTAGACGATTCTTGTGAAGTGTTCTCTGGACTGTCGGGATGTATACTGAGGTACTTACGGCTTCAATCGACGGCTAGAGGTCCTTGGCAGTAAGTTGGAGGTTCTTGGTAACATTTCAAACACTCTTCCTCGGGACATCCTAGACAATGTTCTTCGGAATTCTGGCGAATATTTTTGGTGGCGTTCCTGATCTTGGTAAAGATGAAACAATAACAAACTATTTCCATGTCTTTATAGCGTTCCAAATCGTAGTGTAGTGACGCTTGGATATTTTCTCGTGGCCTTCTCCAGACTCGCGCACTTCGACGTTTTTCTGTTAGAGGTCTTCCGAAAGCTATCTTGAAGAACACATTGTTGGTTTGACATTGGATGAGGAAACCGACGTTTTCACGCATGAAAGGCTAAATCTGTACCTATCAAATTATATTTAACACTTATTTGTACGCGTGAACTTCGCATGGATGTGTATACTGTACGAATAAATCGTGACGAAGACTGCATGCCCCTGCGATGTATTCGTGGATACTGTAAATTCTACGAGTTAATGATTTGAAAGGATCCTGAACTTTTGTGATGTATCCTTAGGAAAACAAACCTCATTATATCTAATTTTTACATGATGTCGATTCATCATTACTCATTATTTTCTTTATAAATAATTCAGAGCTGGGCACTTGCGGTTTTTATTGCGGTACTACCGCACTACCAAACCGGTACCGCATAACGTAGTACCGCAAGGATCGCTGAAAGTACAGGCTGTACTTTCAGCGATCCTTTGCGGTACTGCGTTATGCGGTACCGGTTTGGTAGTGCGGTAGTAACGCAGTACCGCAATACCGCAAAAAAAAACGCAAGTGCCCAGCTCTGAATATATAGCATTATATTTACGCATGTCTTAACATTGATGCTGCTTTACATTTTCACTAATTTCTCTCTCTCTCTCTCTCTCTCTCTCTCTCTCTCTCTCTCTCTCTCTCTCTCTCTCTCTCTCTCTCTCTCTCTCTCTCTCTCTCTCTCTCTCTCTCTCTCTCTCTCTCTCTATATATATATATATATATATATATATATATAATATATATATAATTAATACACACAGACCGTGCATGGAACAAGGAACTCTTTCTGGGAAAATTAAATCCTCTATAGTCCGAATAAGTAATGGTAAATGACAGATACTATAATTTTTTCTTTTTCATGATGTTAGCCCGACGTGGGCAAAGAATCACTAGCAAAGAGGCCCCAAAAATATAGCTTCCCTCACCAATTATCTGCAGAGCAGATAGGATCCAGTTTTGGCACAGGATCTAGGATTTACAGCTACACCTAGCCTACTATATTCAGAACCTCAATATACGCAAAAGACTTGTTGCATTCACGTCGGATTGAATACATTAAAGAAAAAGGGGTAACTATTGTATTTAGCCAAACACCAGAACTTAAACCTCAACTGGCAAAATTGAGCGTCCACTTTTCAAGGCTGGATCCTATCTGCTTTGCAGATAGTTGGTGAGAGAAGCTATATTTTTGGGGCCTCTTTGCGAGTGACGCGTTGCCCACGTCGGGCTAACATCATGAAAAAGAAAAAAACCATAGTGTTTGTCATTTACCATTACTTATTCGGACTATAGTGGATTTAATTTTCCCAGAAGAGCTCCTTGTTCCAATACACGGTATGTGTGTATCATAAAAAAACCTCAGGAGACCATTCTGAGTTCAATCCCATATACCTATATATATATATATATATATATATATATATATATATATATATACTATATATATATATATATATATATATATTAATATTATATATATATATATATATATATATATATAATAATAATAATAATAGTGTGTGTGTGTGTGTGTTCCAGCCATAAATCCAAAATGGAAGTAGTTCCAAACGTGAAACTTCACACATATTGATTAGATCCCCAGGTTGTGCACCTGGGTGTTAATAAATTAAATAATTAAAATTACTGGGCCCGAAGGCCCCAGCACCGCGATTAAACTACAGAAAGAACACAGCCGTGAAAATTTTGAGCTTCACATTGTGTCAAGATTTCTAAATCTTAATATTTTCATGACTAATTATTTGGTCAATAAAACTATAGAAAAGAACACAGTTATGAAAATCTTGAGCTTCACATATAATAAAAACTAGCGGAGCGACCCGGCGTTGCCGGGTTGGATGTTGAACGCTATATATATTATATATATATATATATATATAATATATATTATATATATATGCATATATATGCCCGATTAGGTCAACTGAATGCCAGGGTAGGTTAATTGAATGCCTGGTTAGGTTAATTAAATGCCAAGTTAGGTCAATTGAATAGCCGGGTAAGTTAATTGAATGCCTGGTTAGGTTAATTGTACACCCTTGACGATTGGTTAAGTTAAGTTGTGATATTTTCGTTAGCTTATAGCGTTCAACAGCCACCCCGGCAATTCGGGTCGCTCCGCTAGTATATATATAAAATTATCGATGTATTCGTAGTTTGTGGAAATAAGAGGAGTTAAACATCTTTTTACATTCCGCCAATACATCCCATTTCAGGGTACGAGCAGCTCGCAGTAGCACTGCCAGGCAAATAGAAAATGAAAGTACTGATGAGGCTTTCGTACGTGGTTCATCACCACTGAAAGCAACAATGCTCTTTGTTGGTCCAAAAAACATCCCTATCCGTATTTAATTGATTGCAATTTTCGTTAGTTTATATTGCAGATAACCCCAGTTAATATCAGTCTTGATGCATGATTCTTCAGGAATTTACCCGTATCAATTTTACCCGTATCAATTTTACCCGTATCAATTTTACCCGTATCAATCACAGTCACACTCGCACCACCGCCCAGGCCTGCTCTGCACGAACTGGACCAAAAACCACAAGTATCCGCAATCGCAAACCGTCCGTATACAGACCCGTATTTTGTTTAGAATAATACTTTTTATATATATATCCGTAGATTGAACACGGAATAAACCGTATTTATAAACTCAAACTGAATAGAATTTAAAGAAGATTGCGTCGTCGTACGGTAGAATAACCTAAAAAAAAAAAAAAATCAAATTCCAGAATAAAAAACTTTTTATACCTTACTTTTTTGCCTTGTTTTGTAGTTACGATTTCAATATTTTTCCATTATACCTCTTTTTATAATACAGTTTAGTCTTTCCGTCCTTATTCCTGTGTCAGTATCATTGCTTTTTTCCAATCACTCTTGTTATTGTTATCGTAACTAACATAAACAGTATTATTATCCTTATTATCATTACCACTCTAATTATTATTATTATTAATTATTACTATTATTAATAGTTGTTATTTTTATTATTAATTGTAGACAGAATACCCTTTTGTTGTTCTCACTCAAATTTGCTTTCAACCGTTTGATTTTTATTTTCTTTCGACTCTCTTAATTTTTTTTCTATTTCCGAAACTTTGTTTATCCACCAACTATATACTTCGTGGTTTTCCATACTCGTATTTCCCTTCACGTTTATACTTCATATATATATATATATATATATAAATCGGAAGTCGTGAGCTCTGTCCCACAAGGGACAGTATTAGCTCCCTTGCTGTTTATAATAATGATTGCAGATATTGATGCAGATATTAAGGACAGTATTGTATCATGTTTTCGCAGATGAGACAAAGATATGTAGGGAAATATTGAACGAAGGTGACGTAAGGAAATTACAAAAACGACATTGAAACATTATTCCAGTGGGCAGAAGACAACAATGCGAAGTTCAACGAAGAAAAATTCTATCTTCTAAGATATGGTAAGAACGAGGAGCTGCAGAATAAAAGGTACAAAACTCCGCAAAACAAACGGATAACACCAAATCTACAAGTCAGGGATCTGGGAGTAATAGTGTCGTCGGATACAGAATTCAGAAAGCATTACACCATCAAAATCACAACGGCTAGAAAAATAATGGGAATCATCTGGAGGAGCTTCCGCAGCAGAAAAGCAAACATCATGCTCAAATTATGGGAGCGTCTAGTCCTACCAATAATTGAGTATTGTTCAGTACTCACAAGCCCATACAGAAAACGAGACATTGCGAACATTGAAGCTATACAAAGGACTGTTACGTCTAAGATAGAGGAAACGGAAGGTGAAGACTACTGGTCTCGACTACAATCGCTGTAACTCTACTCTCTCGAAAGAAGGCGAGAGCGGTACACAATAATATACATATGGGAAATACTTGAGGGCTCTGTCCCTAACCTTAGAAATGAAACAGAAACAAACTGGAATGAGAGAAAAGGCAGATTTTGTACAGTCTCAGCTGCTGTGGGACAGGGAACCATGAAAACGAGGATGGAAAATACCCTCAGAATACGAGGCCCAAAGCTTTTCAATGCCTTATCGAGAGAAGTACGAAATCTCCAGCACACCGACCTAAATAACTTCAAGAACCAGCTGGACAGATTCCTGTGCAAAGTCCCTGACCAGTCGTGCGTGGCTGGCTACGAAGGCAGGAGGAGATCAGACAGCAATTCCCTCCTTCACCAAACCCCCTCCTTCACCAAATCCCGCAAATGAGGCGGGATGCTGCAGAGGGGTCGACTGCAGGTCGATCTTGAACCGTCGTTCGAACTCACACAAGTAACACAAAGTATATATATATATATTAATGCTTGACACAGACATGTCAGTAGCTACAATGTAAGTGGAAAAAGGTAGTTTACCTCAGAATATAATTAATTTAATGTATACAGAAGAGAGGTGATGGAATTACATTATTATTATTATAAGAACCTGTTTGAAGTTATTTTTTCTCACTTTTTGTAGGAAACACTTGAAGTTATTAATTCCTTTCAACAAATCAAATATGTAAACATTCGTAACAGAGAGAGTTACAAGGAGTTACAAGTACAAGAGGAAGCCTCAAAGACCTTTCGGTCCACTTTGGAAGGTTCCTGTTACGAAACAAGTTTTTTGTCTTTCAACTATTCTAGCAGTAGTAGAAAACTGGATAGAAAAGTATAAGGCCCTCTCACCACCCTCCGCTCCCTCCCTGCCAGAGGCAGGTACGGAAAAAGGTTGAAGAAAATAACTTGACCCTGGAAAAGTAGCCAAGGAAATTTTACAGGAAAGTGGAAAATATATAAGATAGCACTATAATTACGCATGCCGAGAAAGAGAGAGACTGATTGATTGGTTGATTTAATTTTTACATTAAAAATATTTTTGGAATATTTAAAAACCTTTTATCAAATATTAAAGTAAATGAAATACGGATGGAAAAGTCCGTAGAATGTTTATCCAAACGTGTTTTGCACATGTATTTTTCACAGCTATTATTATACAATATACAGTTTATCAATTAAATTAACGAATAATTATTGACAAAGAAAACCAAATAAGGGAACTTAAGTATTTTGCATTAAATTTTATTTTGCTAATAAAGGTTTATTTCAAAACCGTTATCTTTACGTAACATGTCGTCATTGGGAGTTCAGAGCGAAAATTGTACAGGTGGCCTTGTATTCTATGCTAAAGGAACAAGATTCTGTTGACCTTTTTGTGGAAAGGAAGTTAATATTTTTTAAATATTAGTTTACAATTTATTTATATTTAATTATTTGTATTTTAAGTAAAACGTTAACCATGCCCGTCTTTTTCTGTCTATCGTCATGGTTTTCTTTTTACATCCCTTATCTACTTCCTAATTCTCTCTCTCTCTCTCTCTCTCTCTCTCTCTCTCTCTCTCTCTCTCTCTCTCTCTCTCTCTCTCTCTCTCTCTGCTCCCCACCCCTTTCCAACCTTTCCCCGAAACAACTTAGTTTCTCGGTCATTCCTTTATGAAACTGTAAGCCTTAGTCACAGAGATAAGAGGTCTTTATATTAAAGCATAAACTGGCTCTATCGCCGTTCGGTCGAGTGGGCAGACATGGAGTCAACGGGGGGGGGGGTAAAACAGCCCCGCAAAGACTCAACACGATAACATCAAACAACCAATGAGCTCGAAGCTTTCACCAGACCGCTCTTTCCTCTCTCGTGATTGGCTGAAATCGAGTGCCAACGTCATAATAGGGCCATAACCATTGCCATATTTTAAGGGGGTGCCTTCATTGCCTGGCCTTACGAGCGGCACCTGCTACCACGCGGCAATAAGGGGTTAAGCCCGGAGCCAGAAACATTAATATTGAGGACCCCATTACGAGTGTCCTGATTGGTGGCTTAATAGGGTATTTTGTCGCTCGCGGAAGACTTAGGAAGTAAGTAAAGACCCGCTCTCATCCGCCTAATTGCGGCACTCCGAAAACGATACCGAAGTAATTAGGTTAAAAACATAGCGACTTCCCGCCCAACCTTTTCTTTTCGCGGTGGCCGTTACGAGAACCCAACTTTTATTGTTACACCCATTTATTAACGGTCTAAATATAAATATAACGGAGAAAAGGAACGTAAAAGCGGTAGGGGAGGGAGGGAGGGGGGGGAGGGGGAGAAGAAAGGAAGATATCTCTTCGAAATTCCCGTCCGTTAAAAATAATATAACGGTAGAGTTCGTGTTCATTATAACGGTCTGAAAGCGTTAATTAAACGTGGTATTGAAAATTATATATATATATATATATATATATATATATATATATATATATTATATATATTATAATATATATATATATAGTGGCATGCATCTCGGAAGAAAGGGGTCTCTCTCTCTCTCTCTCTCTCTCTCTCTCTCTCTCTCTCTCTCTCTCTCTCTCTCTCTCTCTCTCTCTCTCTCTCTATATATATATATATATATATATATACACAAGAATTGGTAAAGTAATTAAATCTCTTAAGTAATATCCGAAACAGTGGAGAGGACGCCGCTGATAAGTCTTCTCATTTCCTTGTAAAGATAGTTTCGAAATTATTATTGGTACGATATATATATATATATATATATATATATATATATATATATATATATATATATATATATATATATATATAATGTAAAACAGTACTGTTGTCGTATACTGTTCATTTTTGGCTTGGTTTGGCAAATAGATTTTTTTAATACCCTCACACCCCATTGCAATTTGTGTGTGCGCGCGCGCGCAGGCAATTAAACATAAGTGAGATTAGGTGTAAGATAATTCACATATGTAGTGGGGTAAATTTTTTTTGTGAGGTAACGCTTTTGATACTATATTATATATATATTATTGGTGGACCGGATGTCAGTTTTTCAACATATGCGGATGCGGATATTTAGTTAATCTATCAATATAATATAGAATTATGAATATATGACATAATTTTTCAAATTTCGTGATATTACTATTATGGCAGGCAATGCATAAGAATTAAAATTAATATTAATGTTTTCATTATGATAAAAATAATAACTTTCTCAAGAGTTTCAGCCCCAGAAAATTCAATGAAACAAGTTTCATTCAATTTTCTGTGTTACCACCTATTTATATTTTGAGGTTTATGTATTTGTTTGTTCATTAATAATTCACTGGTCAACCAAGTTTTTGTCTGTCACAGAGATATTTTTACTTGAACTATGTGTAATGTTTTACGTTGATTACGAAAATGAAAACAGAATTTTTCTATCACCAGCAGTTTTAGAGTGACACACGAATTTACATTACTTAGGATTTGAGTGAGAATAGGAAGGGGGCGGGGTCTGCCCCCTTCCTCTTCCTCTGCTTATAAGTTGCTACACGTCACTGTTGACTTTCATTTGTCAGTTACTCATTTGATTTCACTCAGTGAACATCGTGCATTTTATTCGTGATTTTCCTTAATCATTTTTTGTGTCAGTGCGTTTGTATTGTTTCATGAGAGAATGCCACGCGAGTGTGTCAACCATCCAAACTGTTTCTGTTATGTGTGCAGAGAGTTAACACTTAAATTTCAAAGGTGAAATTTCACCCCTCTCGTCAAAAAAACATACAAACTTTATTTTGGTTGCGAAGTAGGGGATCAGAACAAGACGTGGGCACCTCATATATACTGTATTACGTGTTTAAGACTTCTGACAGGCTGGTTAAATGGGTCTCGTCAAATGCCATTTGCCGTTCCGATGATATGGAGAGAGCCGAAAGACCATTTAACGGATTGTTATTTCTGCTTAACAAATATACTAGGCATTACTGCGAAATCCAAACATATGGTACAATACCCAAATTTACCATCAGCCATAAGGCCTGTTTTACATAATAAACATTTGCCAGTACCAAGGCCACCGGAAACGTGGAGTTTAGATAATGAAATTGATGTACAATGGTAATGACGAAGCTCAACATGGTTTACTGACGGACGATCTTGATCCAATGTTTGAACCATCTTGTTCATCGACAGAGCCTCACTTAATATCTCAAGCAGACCTGAGCGAGCTTGTCTCTGATCTGAAATTGTCAAAAGATCAATCCGAACTTTCGGCTTCCAGGTTGAAAGGTTGGAATCTTCAAGAAAAAGGCACTAAGATATCTTTTTACCGCAAGCATCGAAAACTTTCTACCCTCTCATGAAAACCCTTGGCCAACAACATGATCCAAACGAATGGCGCCTATTTATTGATTCCTCGAAGCTGAGTTTAAAAACTATTACTCCATAATGGAAATAAATACCCTTCAGTTCCATTAGCACATGCCGTACATATGAAGGAATCATACGACAATATGCACCTGCTTGTGAAACATATCCAATATGATAAATACTCTTGGCATATCTGTGGAGACTTGAAAGTGATTGCACTTCTTTTTGGTTTACAACTGGGTTATACGAAATTCTGTTGTTTCCTCTGTGAATGGGACAGCAGAGCACGGGAAAGCCATTACTCAAAGAAACAATAGCCACTTCGACAAGCGTTGAATCCAGGGCATAAAAATCTCGCCAGTTCACCTCTTCTTAATCCAAAAAAGTTATTTGCCACCACTACATATTAAACTTGGTTTAATGGAAAATTTGTTAAGTCTATGGATCAAAATGGCAGGGGGGCGGGGTCTACTTGAAACAGAAATTTCCGAGGATCAGCGAGGTCAAAATCAAAGAAGGGATATTTGTGGTCCCGCAAATTAGAGAAATCATGAGAGACAGCGCGTTTGATGAAACTAAGTGAAGTTGAAGGAGCAGCTTAGAGAGCATTTAAAGTAGTGAACATAAATTTCCTCGGAAACTTCAATGCCGAAAATTAAGAGTCACTTGTTGAAGAACTTCTCAAGGCCTACAAAGACGTGGGGTGCAACATGTTGAAAATTCATTTTCTTGACTCACATCTCGACTTCTTCCCAACAAACTTAGGCGATGTTAGTGATGAGCATGGGGAACGCTTTCATCAACAAATATCCACGATGGAAAAGCGATACTAGGGCAAGTGGAGCCCCAGCATGTTGGATGACTACTGCTGGACATTGTCAAGGGATGGCCCAGAGGTGAAATACAAGCGTAAATCATCAGTAGCCACATTTTAGGTGAATTCAATATACATTTTCTACTTTGATATTGCTATGACGCCTATAAATTAGTCCAAATTTCATTTTCGATTCACTCAATATTGGTGGGTGATAGAAAAATTTTGAGGCCATTTTTGAACTCAGCGGTAAAAAACCTATAAGATCCACCCATTTTTGTTCATGTGACAAATAAAAAGTTCGATTTTGTCGACCAGTGATATAATTAATACTTTACATGAAATGTGCATGACTGGGCCTAGGGCCTTATAAGCTACTTTATAAGCTAATTTAATTGTAAATTGCATAATTTATTAGAGGTAATATCCGCATAACATCCGCAGTCAGAAGTGCGGATGCGGATGCGGATATCCGGTCCACCACTAATATATATATATATATATATATATATATATATATAGTTGCACGACGTAAAAGTTGTTCACCCTTACCAAATTCTCGAAAATGTCTGAATTGTGATGAACCCAGAAAAGTATAAAATGTTCAGACATGTGTATAAATATACTACTATATATTAAAAACAAATAAAGAATAAAGATAAATTGCTATCAAATATGTTTAGACTCCTTTCAAATCAGTAATTCAAAGAACTTTACAGTATCCACAAATACATCGCAAGGGTAAGCAGTTTTCATCAAATGGGGCCTTACAGATGCGTGTCAAATATAATTTAATAGGTACAGATTTCGACTTTTATGCGTGAAAACGTCGGTTTCCTCATCCATTGTCAAACCAACGATGTGTTCTTCAAGAGAGCTTTCGGAAGACATCAAACAGAAAAACGTCGAAGTGCGCGAGTCTGGAGAAGGCCACGAGAAAAATATCGAAGCGTCACTACACTACGATTTGGAACGCCATAAAGACACGGAAATAGTTTGTTATTGTTTCATCTTTACTAAGTTCAGGAACGCCACCAAAAATATTCGCCAGAATTCCGAAGAACATTGTTTAAGATGTCGCGAGGAAGATTGTCTGAGATGTCTCCAAGAACCTCTAACTTACTGCCAAGAACCTCTAGCTGTCGCTCGAAGCTGCAGGTACCTCAGTGTACATTTCAATGGTTCGGAGAACATTTCACGAGAATTGTCTACACAGGAGGGTTGCAAAGAAGAAACCATTTCTGCATTCCCATCACAAAGCTGCGTATCTATCTTGTGCCAAAGAACGCTTCGATGATTCTCAAGAGTCCTGGAACAATATTTTCTGGTCTGATGAGCCAAAAATCAAAATTTTCGTTCGCAATTAAAAAGGTTTTGTTTTGAAGACTAAGGCATTTAATGAAAATATCATCATCTCGACAGTGGAGCACGATAGCTGCTCGTTCATGCTTTGGCTCCGCGTGTCATCCGCAAGTATGAACAATTTTGTTCGAATTTATGATGGAATAGATTCAGTAAAGTATCAGTAGACTTTGGATGAAAATCTTCTGCCTTCAGTCAGGAAGTGGAAACCGGGGCGTGGACAGGTACAGTATTTCCGAAATATACATCCAAAAGTACAGTTGGAACAGAAGAAAATAATCGAAGTTTTGGAATAGCTTTCACAGTCATCGAGCTTCTTAGGGAGATTTTAAAAGAGAGGTCCATACAAGAAATCCGAAGAATTTTAGCGAGTTGGAGGTATTTTGTCAAAAACGATGGTTTTGGCCACTGATAGAACGAGTCCAGAAGATGGTACAAGGAAATAGGAAGAGTTTGCTTGAAGTAATCTCAGGAAAAGGATGTCCTTCGAGTTACTGATTTGAAGGGTGCCTAAATTTTTGTTTTGTATTCTTAATTAATAAGTAAAAATCAGTATCCGGTTTTATATGTTGCCAACATCCCTTTACTAAAAAAAAAAATAAATAAAAAAAAAAATATATATATATATAGCAGTAGCTTTACTTCCAAGTCTGAACATACTTATTTTTCTAGATGCATCAAAAATCAAATATTTTAAAGAATTTAAAAAGGTACCCAAACTTTTGTACTTCTTGCATGGAAATGAATATATACAGCATGCAAAATTGCCTCAACGAGAATTCGAACTGAGCACCTCTTGAGTAGAAGGCAAGGCGTTGACCATCACCCTACAAGGTAAAAGTTAGTACAACCCGGTGTATATTTCAACATCTAAGAGATCGCACAACGCTTTCGCGTCCAGAGGTGTTTCCTGTACTAATCCCCCTTCAGTAGCAGCATTTCACTCAAATAGCGAGTGTAACACTGGGGACCCATAAATGGAATATCATGCATGAACATGCACGATTTTGCGTAACGCAAAAATGTTCCCACCAGGATTCGAACCTTGATGGGGGGGGAGGGGTTTGAATTATGATAAATCGTGCGTGTTTTTATATATATATATAATATTATTATAATATATATATATATATATATATATATATATATATAGGGCACATGAGATTACTTGGCTTTCGATAAATATGTCGTAAGGTTTTTTTTATTTACCGTATAAAAGTTTTCATAGTGTGAAAGAGGTGAATTATGTTCGTTCTCGCGAATAAATCTGAAGATTGAAATGCGAGCTTTTGGTATGAGGGGAAATGGGTTATCATAATTTCCCTCAAATATTGCTCTCATGAGGGTAATATATATCGATTACAAAGTTCTTGTGCAACTTTAAAATTTAATAACGTTTGATGTACGCGCGATAGAGGTAAAGTGTAAACGGCAAATGAAAGTATAATTATTGAGGTTTTTATTAAACTACATTACAAATTTCTAGACCACAACATCGCTAACATCTTTCGCGATACATCGTTCAATCCAATTTTGCAATTGTTTGAAAACATCCTCCAATTGCTGCTTAGTGATTTTATGAATTGCGTGTGTGATCCTTATTATGCGCCTCGCTGGTGTAGTGGTTAGCGTCGCTGACTACGAATGCATCGACCCCAGGATCGAGACCGGGTGAAGGCAGCCGGCGGCGGCGCGCGGCAAAACTCGGCTGTTCACCCTTCTACACAATAAATAAATTGGTTGGTAGATAAATGAGTACCCTGGGTAGCCTAGTGTTTAGGACGCTAGACTGCTGGTGGGGCGTGGTTCCAACGTTAAACTGTAGGTTTAAGGTAGAGTGACAAGCTTGGCCTTCGTTAGAATAAACAATTCGGGCGGAAGCAAAACTAAGGTTAACCAAGGTAGGTTCATCCAAAGAATGTGGTTTTGGTGAGTAAACAACATTTTTAACGTGGCCCCCTTAAAAACAGGCTAATAGGGATAGGTCAGATGAATGAGGTGTCCAAGCAATTGATCCACCTCTGCCGATGCACTTGGTTGGGAGGACTTCTTTCAAGAACTGTCGTACATTCAAAGCATAATAGCGGAAAAGTAAGACTATTAAATCTTTCAGATAACACCCTTCATCAAGACCACTGTATTTACAGTTCTTGAAAGAAATCTTCCCAGCCAAGTAGATCGGCAGAGGTGGATCAATTACTTGGACATCTCATTCATCTGACCTATTCCCATTTGTCTACATTTAAGGGCCACGTTAAAAGCGTTATTTGCCCACCAAAACCACATTGTTTGGATGAACTTATGGCCAGGCTAAGAAATCTTCCCAGCCAAGTAGATCGGCAGAGGTGGATCAATTACTTGGACATCTCATTCATCTGACCTATTCCCATTTGTCTACATTTAAGGGCCACGTTAAAAGCGTTATTTGCCCACCAAAACCACATTGTTTGGATGAACTTATGGCCAGGATCACAAATGCAATTCATGAAATCACTCGGCAGCAACTGGAGGATGTTTTCAAACAATTGCAAAATCGGATTAAAATGTATCGCGAAAGATGTCGGTTATGTTGAGGCTTACAACATTTCAGTATACTGTTGTTCAAAACTTTACTAATTATGGTTTCATTTGCCGTTTACACTTTGTTTCTATCATGTGTACATCAAAAGTTATTAAAGTTTAAAGTTGGGCAAGGACTTTCTAATCACCCTATATATATATATATATGTGTGTGTGTGTGTGTGTGTGTGTGTATACCAAAGTTTCTGTGTATCGCATGCCATCTTCACATTTACATGATTTCAATTCTTATTTAAAACGTAAAATGTACTTTATGTACAGACGAAGCAAAGACTATTTTTCGTTTTTTTTCATTTCAAGAATACAAAACATGCGTTTGTTTTAAGTCGTTACGTTACTTGATAACGCCACACACACACACACACACACACACACACACACACACACACACACACACTACTTTCGCACGGATTACCTAACTGTGTGCTTACTGCTTTGATACCAAATGGGTTGGACACATTGCGCCAAATTTTCTGTACAATAGATTAAATTTTAATTCTAGCTCTGTTTACTTGTTTTCGAGAGTCTGTTAGGTTCTTCCACATATTTGTTTTTTCTGCTCTCTCTCTCTCTCTCTCTCTCTCTCTCTCTCTCTCTCTCTCTCTCTCTCTCTCTCTCTCTCTCTCGAACCGCTCCCCTCCTCCCCGTATCATCTCGTGTCCCAGCGGAATCCTAAAGCAGGACTGGCAATATCCAGCGTTGTCGTAAACTTGAGAGAAACTGCCATTTTATCGACATTCTTCCTACGGGGGCCAATGTTTTGGGCAAAAGAGGGCCCCTTTTGGTACTTAAGCTTCTTTACACGACCTTACAGCTTCGGTAGATGGGGACTTGACCCCTCCCTCACCCCGCTATGGCATCATTTAGATGTGGGTGAAAGGCTGGCAGCTCCTGAGTGGCAATACCAAATCTTTGTCGCCCAAATACCACCAATTGGGCGATTTCTTTTGGGCGATATTTTTTTTCGGTCCATGTTTTGGGCTATTCTTTGGGCTATTTTTTCTCTATTTTACTTTTTATACAATGTTAAGGCTTCATTGCTATTTTTTTTTTGGAGAGGATGAATTTGCCTGTTTGCACTAATGCAAGGGATTAGAAAATTTTCCACATTTCAGAATAGGGCTTTAGTCTTTATAGATATTGCCAAAATAAAACTTTATTAAATGGACTAAAGAATATTTTCTTTCAGGGCTGAAAAAATTATATTTTATTTTATTGTATTATTAGGTTAAGAAAGGTTTAGGAATTCATTGGAGGAAGTATAAAAGATGCTTTACTTGTATTACGTTCTAATGAAAATCGGATAGCTGCAAACTCCTTATTCTGTCAAATGCGCTTCACAGGAAGTATATATATATATATATATATATATATATATATATATATATATATATATGGGATGAATTTCACAATTAAACATGTGAAATGAATGAATGATGCAAATCCACAAGGAAAAAGAAAAATGGTTCCAAGGCCTTTCGTGTCTTCAGAAGTACATCTCGTCAGGGAATGACGAGGTGTACTTCTGGATACACGAAAGGCCTTGGAATCATTTTTCTTTTTCCTTGTGTGTTTCCATCATATATATACTATACATATATATATATTATACCTTTCAACCTTTCAAATGTTGCGTGCGATGATTCCTCATTTCACGAAGGTCAAGCTTGGCGCCCCTCCTCTCGAGTTGGCCTGGTGAAGTAGTGAGTTGGTTCCTTGTACTTTCCACCTCACATAGCCAGGTACGCCCGGCTCATCGGGGATTGTTCTGAGCCAGGCGTCTAATCTTCTTTTGAAGATGTCCACTGCAACACCACTCGTGTTCCTTAGGTCTTTGGGCAGCTGATTAAACAGTTTTGGTCCTCTCACAACAAAACTATTTTGTTTCAGGGTTAAGAATGTTCCCTTCCTGAGCCTTTAATTTGAACACGACACAGTCTTCCTTTTCTACTTTCCACTGTTGTTTGGGGAGTTACAGCGTTCAGAGTAAGATTAGGGACTAGTTTAGGGACTACTGTGTGTGTATATATATATATATATAGTGTTTGTGTATGGCATGAACATTTAAATAATTTTTTATTTATTTGTATAATTATACAGGGTGTCCCATAAATCCGGTCTCATAGGAAAAGCCCTCGGAGGCCTTTTCCTCACGAGTGTAACTCGCTTCCATATTAGCCATTGCGTGTTAGTCTACCTGCAACAAAAAAAAAGGTCCCAAAACAAGACATCAATTTGAACATTTGTTTTAGTTTTAATGTATTACTTTGATAAACTTAATTTAAAGTAAATTTTCCGATGAGACCTTACTTATGGGACACCCTGTAGAACGGTTTTTTTTTTCTCTCTCTCTCTCTCTCTCTCTCTCTCTCTCTCTCTCTCTCTCTGCACAATATAAACATTTTTTACATCTATTTACACAACCAGTTATTGTAACTGATTATATCTATCAATAACATGAACTAACCGGGAGTAGATCTAGCTGTAACAATTTATTCCCCTACCCCTCTCCTTCCTCCCCCGTTTTTCCCGTCTCCCGCCCTCCAATTGTCTCCCTTACGACCTCCATTAAGAGGTCGCTATTTCCGCAATATGTTTCTTCCGTGCCTGAAGTATGACTTAATATTACCAACTCGTATTACTTGTCCATGGGGCTATTCCCCTTCCTCGTATCTCGTTCGGGGTTTATAGGGAGAGAGAAAGATGGAGGGAGGGGAGTACGCGCGTGCGCGCCCGTAGGTAACTGGGTATAAGTGAAGTAGAGTGTACAATAATTCACATGTGTTGCGAGGTAATTTTTTTTTAGGTAACATTTTTGGTACTTCGAAATGCAAAAAAAAAAAAAAAAAAAAAAAATCTAGAAATAGTTTCGTTTTCGTAAAAAGATAGTACGTTAGTCTGATTAAGTTAGGTTATGCTAGGTTAGGTTAGCGAGTCCATCATTATTTAATGACCCAACGGAAAACAGCCTTCGAGCCCTCATTTGCGACCGAAACGCTTATCACGCCTTTGTTAATTCGATGGCACGAAAGGTTGTTAGGTTAGGATAAATTAGGTAAAGTTAATTATTTTTTTAGATATGTGGATTTAAAGAAGTCGGTACTTCGTTTATATATATTATATATATATATATATATATATAGAGAGAGAGAGAGAGAGAGAGAGAGAGAGAGAGAGAGAGAGAGAGAGAGAGAGAGAGAGAGAGAGAGAGAGAGAGAGAGAGAGCGAGAGAGTTTTATTGGCAGACTATAGTCCATATGACAAATATTATTAATACAATGACAGTTTATATACTAAGGATAGAAATATATACAATTGATTAGAAATAATACTGCACTGTCGAAGTTAAGTGGAGTTACAGACAGACGTTTTCGTACCAAGAAGTCCATAGCTTAGAGGATAAATAGCAGGACTCATGGATAGCTTGGATGATCAGGGTTGGTTGATTTTGACCCAAATACTTACTCTTGTACTTCCTCAATTACTTCACCATTCATTTTAAACCTTATATCAGCTGGCTGATTACAGCTTTTAGGATGAAATTGCATAACCTTAGTTTTTGTAACATTAAAAAGAATATCATGTTTCTGCGAATACACTTCGCAGACATTTAGTAGCCGATCCAGACCTTTAACAGAGGGACTTATTAACCCTTTAATGCCAAGTGTGTGAAATTTTCATCGTTAACTTTGGAAGCAATCTTAGACCTTATTTATAAGGTTATAAGGACGATTTTTGCATCAACTGATTCCGCCTACTTTTCGACTTAATTTGGGTATGAAAGGGTTAACACCATATCATCGGCATAAACTAAGTTATTTATCCTCGTGTTATCTATACAACATCCTACTGTTGCCTCGTTAAGTGAAGCAATTAATCCGTCAATATACACATTAAACAGCATAGGGGAGAGCAAAGAGCCTTGTCCCACCCCGCAAGAGCTGCCAAAACACTCGGATAATACATTGCCCCACCTAACAGTGAAAGATTGGTGGGAATACCAAAATTTCAATAAATTTAATATGTACATGGGAACCTTCCTGTCTTCTAGTTTTGCAAAAAAATTGTGGTTCACCCTATCATATGCCTTACTTATATCAAGGAAACAGCTATAAATGGTATATATATAGATTATCACTGGGGAACAAATTTCAACTTTTTGTCTATTGAATTAGATTTGACAGTTAGTTCTAGGTAATTTGGGTGCGCTGAGCACGAATTTTTACTCGGTTTTGCTCTATCAGGTCCTGATTTTGCTCAACACCCCTCCTCTTTCGTCGTATTCATAAAAAGGTTTTTTTCTCAATACTCGCTAAGTCTTTTTGCAGTTACACATTATGCAACTAGGTTTTTATCTAGGTATTTGTACCTATTGTTATGGTATTGTTGTATTATGTATATTTTTATATGTAACACCCTAAAAATATTTTTAATTTTGTCATTTGTAACCCATTTTAATATTAGTAAATTAAGCTAAAATATCATAGAATTCTAAAATTTTCTCGAGCGTTCCTGTTCTCTGTAGAGTATTCTAGAGGGACAACTAAAATATATAAAAGCGACTCGTTTCCAGAGTTAATCAGTCAATTCAATCAGTCAGTCAGAGTTAGTTAATTAAGTTTGGGCATTAACATAATTTTGAATTGGCATATGATTTAGTGAGTAATTTTGTCATCGTGATTTAATATAGTTGATTTAATTAGACGTAATTTATATTGTACCTACTCATCCGTGTTTCTAGTTTAATTTCATAGATTGTAAGTACCTATTTCATAATAAGTACCTATTTAAACTAATTTTTGTGTTTATATTTCAGATTTTCTAAATTTATATGAATTAAGGGCTTTAAATACCTTTACAAATTGGCAGAACAATCAAGCAATATGTCATCAAGCACTAGAAAGTTCAAATGCAAAAACAACCCTGATTCCTTCTGTTATATATGTGGAAATTTTACACTTCCACATCAACGAGCAAATATAACTGACTTCGTAAAAAGAGCTTACTTAGCTTATTTTGGCATAAAACTGGGGGACCAAGATAAATCGTGGGCTCCACATAAAGCCTGCACTATATGCATTGAAAGACTGCGACATTGGACGAAGGGTTCGGATTCAAAAATACCTTTTGGAGTTCCGATGGTAAGTTTATGATTTCATAAAACTACGTAATTTAATCACTAGTATACTGTAACTTACCTAACTGTAATTGTAACTTAGGTACATAAACAAAAATTTACAGAAAATGTTTAAATCTCAAATATTGCATAAGGTTGAACACATAGAAATGTTAAATGTTTGGGTGATAACTTTTGATAAAATTCATAAAAACAAGTCTCTCGTCGCTTTTGTTAACGCTTTACAATTTTTTTTCCATATCAGGTGTGGCGAGAGCCTACTAACCACGAGACCGATTGCTACCTTTGCTTTGTCAAGACTTCGGGCTTCATTAAGAAAAATAAACATTGTATCGAGTACCCAAATTTCGACACCGCGATACGACCTGTGCTACATTCAAATGAGATCCCCATTCCAAAATTTAAGGGTCTGCCAACTCAAGAATTAGTTGAAGATGTTCCTGAAAATATTGTTATGCACTTTGAGGAGTCAACACCGATTTTGACCCCAGCGTATTTGAAAGTCAAAACGATCCGCAAAAGTTTAACCAGGCCGAGTTGAATGATCTTGTAAGGGATCTAAATTTGCCAAAAAAGGCTGCGGAAATTTTAGCTTCAAGACTTAAAGAGAAAAACTTGCTTACTTCAAACACATACATTTCATTTTACAGAAAAAGAGAAGAAGAACTTGTTAAATATTTTAGAACAGAGGATAGTTTAGTATATTGCTGCGACATAGTTGGTTTGTTAAAGAAGATGGGGGTGAGTCTTACGATGCAAATGATTGGCGCTTGTTTTTAGACAGTTCGAAAAGAAGTCTTAAGTGTGTGTTGT
>JAJOZX010002673.1:30000-32500 GCA_023014485.1 Bathynomus jamesi | reverse complement strand
GCATATCTCAGCGGAAAAACAAAGAAAAAGTGAGAGGAAAGACAGAGGAAAAAGAAAGGGTGGAAGGGACAGTCGAAGTGGAAAAAGACCAAGGACTGCAGGGTCGAGCCCCATCATCCTTGGGTGCTAGGGCCGGGAGGGCGCACGTGAAACCTCCAGGAACAAGCACGTACAAACGAGCACAAAGAGCACTCAAGAGCACGAGCTTAGAACCCCCTTGCGGGGAAAAGCGTTTAATAAGGGTTGAATATATTGGCATTACTCAATAAACATAATGAATTTATTCTACTTTTTTGTAACACCTGATAAGCTATTCTAATATTTTGGTATGTCGCTAGGAATTATCTTTTCACTGTTTAATAAGATTTTTACTACTTTTTTTTTTTTAGAAAATAGCACACGGGTTTTTTTATCGTAATGACGTCACAGATACTCTGTTTGCCTCATAAAGGTGTATAACTTAAAGGTATTATCAAGGTCATGAGCGCATTTAAAACCGTATTCTATTTTTTTGGTCGGGAGTTGTATATCAGCATGATCATGAGTAGTAATGGAGCTAATACTGTTCCTTGTGCTACTGAGCTACGTACTTCGGATTCTGATGAAGATATTTTCTAGACCCGTGGTTCGGATCCCACGTAAAGCTGTAGGTCCCGTGCGTCATATGACCTTAGATGTTGCGAAGGAAGTTAAATAACTCCGACATTGCATATTCTTTAGACTGTAACGTCTTTGCTGCCGCTCACTAAGGAAATTATATACCCATTTTTCTACTTTTCCTGTTATTCTCATATATTTCAATTTGTTATGGTTACATGGTCAACTCGACAAAGTTTGTGTATATCACATCAGAGTTATTATTTTCGAGTGCATCAATAATGATATAGTTTTCTATTAGTTGTGATAAGCACGACCTTCCTGATCAGAATCCATGTTTGGTTATCATTCAATTTTTTATGTCTCAACAAGTCATAGATTTTCTCTATTTTTTCAAATATTTTACTGAGGCGAGATGCGAGTGACACTAGCCTATAGTTTTCCGCCTCAGATCGATCTCTTCCTATATAAAGTGGAACCATGTTCACTTTCTTCAGGATACTCAGTATTTCTCCAGTCTCCTGTGTCTAGTGATCGTCGCCACATCCAATAATAGGGGCTTAATGATTTCATTCTTGCAGTTTTTAATCAGTGTAGTAGTGTTCCATCTGCCCAGGCCTGCTGCTGAGTGTGCTTTTAGTTTCCCAATAGCTCGTCTGAATCTGCTGTGAAATCAAAGTCCGTTAACATACTTTCCCGTTGTTATTCTTCTTTAGGGAGCACATTTCTATCGTATATTATTTTATCAGTTTTGGAGATACTGAAGGCTGATTCTTACTGAGCTCTTAGTATTTCAGACTTCTTTTAGATCATCGGTTAAGGCATTGTTTTCATTATTCAAAGGTCCTGATAGTCGCTAGATTTTTCGTTTTCCTTTTTGTAAAACTATAGAAGTATTTTGGATTAGTCTTTATCGTTCCTATAGCACCTTCACCTTCTTTTTCTTCTTCTTTTTCTTCTTCTTCTTCTTCTCTGGATGGTTCTCAATTAGACCTTGTATAATGCAATCTGATATTGTCTTTGCAGTTTAACAACTTTTCAGTCACCCTCTTTCTCTTGAGGAACATTGACCTCTTTTGTCTCTCAAACTTGTTCCTCTTTCCTCTTTGTTGTTTTTTCTGGACATATTTTTCCACAATTTCTAGTGCCTTCTCCTCCAGGATTATTAGCATCTCTTCCGCTGTCTTATCCTTACAAAAATAGTTTTCCAGTCTACTGCTTCCATGCTGTATGTACTATGTAATATCTCCCCAATTTGTAGCCTTGGAGTGAAAATTAAAATTTTCGAATTTACCTCTTTCAACTGTATGTATAGCGCGTGTTCTTTCCTTCCCTGTTGTTTTTATATTGACTGTTATTTTACTAATGTTGTAATCTGATATTATAGTTGGGGATATTTCTATTTATCAGTTAGGTTGTTGTTTTGAATACCAAATCTAGGCAGTTGTATTTTCTGTTATTTCTCGTGTTAACATAAGTTTATCAGCTAGATCTAGCAACTCCTGATTTTCCCCTCTGCCTCCCTCGTCTTTTATATACTATTTTTTTTAAAAATGTTGACATATTTAATTTTTAAAATCGAAAAATCGTGCATAATTATTCAGTTAAAAAAAATGTCAAATTTTTTTTCAATTGAATAGACGGGTGTGAAGTGATGATGCCCATGGATTCCCAAGGATACCCAACCAAAGGTATTTAGAGGAGGAAGTTTTGGGGACGGGGTTTGGAGAGGTCTGATAGTTGCAGCTTTGGTCTTAAAAGATTTTACGTACAGTTTCGGAAAGAAGTTTTTTTTTTTAGGGGGGTGTCTGGACGGCGTGATTGGAAAGAGCGCCGATTCTGAAACCACGCGACGCGGGTTTCGAATCCCTCTAGCTCCCCACTTTATTGCCTTATCTTTCCA
>JAJOZX010002673.1:0-27500 GCA_023014485.1 Bathynomus jamesi | reverse complement strand
CAGATATGAAGCTTTCACTGTGGCAAAAATTTTCTTTTGTAAGACTTTCTAGCGTATTTGCTTGTTGATGGCAGGTCTCTTTTCAAGCACCAGCAGTAATCAGCCATCATGTGGGAATCCCAGCGGCCTTGGTACCGTTCCTCCATAATTTTTATATCTTGGTGGAATCTCTCCCCTTGTTCGTCACTTACATCACCTAAATTACTTGGAAATTGGTCAAGATGGCTATTCAAAAAATGCATTTTTATGCTCATATTGCAACCTAACTCTTTGTAGTTCCTTAAAAGTTTTTTTACGATTTCTTCGTAGTTATCTGCCCTATAATTGCCTAAAAAGTTTTCTATCAAGTCCACGAATGAGAACCAGCCATTTTTTTCGCGTTCATTCATGACATTAGGAAAATTGCTGTCTTTAATCATTGTTCTTATTTGTGGACCGTCGAAAATTCCCGCCTTGATTTTTTCATAACTTAAACTTGGAAATTTTGAAGTTATGTATTTGAAACACTCGCCGTTCGTATCTAAAGCTTTTACATATTGTTTAATGAGGCCTAGTTTTATATGCAGAGGAGGAAATATGATTTTATCTCTGCTCACTAAAGGTGGATTAATTACGTTTTTTTCTCCGACAGTAAGTGATGTTCGTGCTGGCCAGATTTGTTTGAAATAATGTTCTTCCTTGGCTCTGCTGTCCCATAAGCAAAGGAAGCAGGGATATTTAGTATACCCTCCTTGTTGTCCTAGCAGAAAATTAACCATTTTTAAGTCAACACATATGATCCACTCGTGCTCCCTATATTTGATAAGATTTAAAACCTTTTCTATATGTTCATACTTTTCTTTTAATTTTGTTGAGTGCCCAATCGGTATCGAGCCGTATAGATTGCCATTATGCAACAACACACACTTAAGACTTTTCGAACTGTCTAAAAACAAGCGCCAATCATTTGCATCGTAAGACTCAACCCCATCTTCTTTAACAAACCAACTATGTCGCAGCAATATACTAAACTATCCTCTGTTCTAAAATATTTAACAAGTTCTTCTTCTCTTTTTCTGTAAAATGAAATGTATGTGTTTGAAGTAAGCAAGTTTTTCTCTTTAAGTCTTGAAGCTAAAATTTCCGCAGCCTTTTTTGGCAAATTTAGATCCCTTACAAGATCATTCAACTCGGCCTGGTTAAACTTTTGCGGATCGTTTTGACTTTCAAATACGCTGGGGTCAAAATCGGTGTCCGACTCCTCAAAGTGCATAACAATATTTTCAGGAACATCTTCAACTAATTCTTGAGTTGGCAGACCCTTAAATTTTGGAATGGGGATCTCATTTGAATGTAGCACAGGTCGTATCGCGGTGTCGAAATTTGGGTACTCGATACAATGTTTATTTTTCTTAGTGAAGCCCGAAGTCTTGACAAAGCAAAGGTAGCAATCGATCTCGTGGTTAGTAGGCTCTCGCCACACCTGATATGGAAAAAAAATTGTAAAGCGTTAACAAAAGCGACGAGAGACTTGTTTTTATGAATTTTATCAAAAGTTATCACCCAAACATTTAACATTTCTATGTGTTTCAACCTTATGCAATATTTGAGATTCTTATAAACATTTTCTGTAAATTTTTGTTTATGTACCTAAGTTACAATTACAGTTAGGTAAGTTACAGTATACTAGTGATTAAATTACGTAGTTTTATGAAATCATAAACTTACCATCGGAACTCCAAAAGGTATTTTTGAATCCGAACCCTTCGTCCAATGTCGCAGTCTTTCAATGCATATAGACATAGTGCAGGCTTTATGTGGAGCCCACGATTTATCTTGGTCCCCCTGTTTTATGCCAAAATAAGCTAAGTAAGCTCTTTTTACGAAGTCAGTTATATTTGCTCGTTGATGTGGAAGTGTAAAATTTCCACATATATAACAGAAGGAATCAGGGTTGTTTTTGCATTTGAACTTTCTAGTGCTTGATGACATATTGCTTGATTGTTCTGCCAATTTGTAAAGGTATTTAAAGCCCTTAATTCATATAAATTTAAGGAAATCTGAAATATAAACACAAAATTAGTTTAAATAGGTACTTATTATGAAATAGGTACTTACAATCTATGAAATTAAACTAGAAACACGGATGAGTAGGTACAATATAAATTACGTCTAATTAAATCAACTATATTAAATCACGATGACAAAATTACTCACTAAATCATATGCCAATTCAAAATTATGTTAATGCCCAAACTTAATTGACTGACTGACTGACTGACTGACTGACTGACTGACTGACTGACTGACTGACTGACTGACTGACTGACTCTGGAAACGAGTCGCTTTTATATATTTTAGTTGTCCCTCTAGAATGCTCTACAGAGAACAGGAACGTTCGAGAAAATTTTTAGCTTAATTTACTAATATTAAAATGGGTTAAAAATGACAAAATTAAAAATATTTTTAGGGTGTTACATATAAAAATATACATAATACAACAATACCATAACAATAGGTACAAATACCTAGATAAAAACCTAGTTGCATAATGTGTAACTGCAAAAGACTTAGCGAGTATGAGAAAAAAACCTTTTTATGAATACGACGAAAGAGGAGGGGTGTTGAGCAAAATCAGGACCTGATAGAGCAAAACCGAGTAAAAATTCGTGCTCAGCGCACCCAAATTACCTAGAACTAACTGTCAAATCTAATTCAATAGACAAAAATTTGAAATTTGTTCCCCAGTGTAATAGAAATCCAGTAAAAAGTGTCTTGGGGCCTTTGAAAAATGTAAACGGAGATCTAGTTTCTGAAAACAAGGAAATGGCTACCTTGCTAAACGAATTTTTTACGTCAGTTTTTACTATAGAAGATGTAACGAATATCCCTACGGTCATAGACATAATACCTTTTGATAATGGTAATATTTTGGATAATATCGTGGTTAGTGAAGGGGAGGTAATGCGCTATATTGATAAAATGAAAACGCGTAAATCACCGGGTCCGGATTCCATATATCCCATACAACTAAAAGAATTAAAAGATAGCATTGTTGTGCCGCTGACAAAGATTTTTAATGCGTCTATTTCTGAGGGGTGCGTACCAGATAATTTCAAGTTAGCAAACGTAACACCTATCTTTAAGAAAGGCGATAAAGGTGCGGCGGGAAATTATAGGCCAATCAGTTTAACGTCTGTTGTAGGTAAGCTACTGGAATCAATAATTAGGGATCGTATAGTCGAACACTTAGAAGTGCATAAACTAGTTAGAAATACGCAGCACGGTTTTAGGCGAAACAAATCTTGCTTAACTAATCTTTTAGAATTTTTCCAAAGCGTGGTTGACGTTTACGATAGACATCGGGCGGTTGATGTAGTGTATTTAGATTTTCAAAAAGCGCTTGACACCGTGCCGCACAAAAGACTCATTGAAAAAACTAAGGCTCATGGAATCAGGGGTGTAGTAATAAATTGGCTAGAAGAGTCGTTGATGGAGCGGAGTCGTGTTGGGCTAATGTAGCGAGTGGCGTTCCTCAGGGTTCTGTATTGGGCCCCTTGCTTTTTCTTATATATATATATTGACGATTTAGATGTCAGCCTAGTCAGTACAGTTTCAAAGTTTGCGGATGACACGAAGCTGGGTGGTAGGGCGATTAATGACGAAGATAGAGGTAAAATCCAGGAAGATCTGAATAAAATCGTTGATTGGTTAGTCACATGGCAAATGAGATTTAACGTTGATAAGTGCAAAATTTTGCATATAGGTTCGCGTAACGGTAATTTTGCGTATAGTATGTCAGGGAAAGATTTAACAAGCGTAGAGCAGGAAAAAAAATTTAGGAGTTATAGTCACTGGTGATTTAAAAGTAGCGAAACAAAGTACAGCAGCGGTCAATAAGACGAACCAAGTGTTAGGATTTATAGCTCGAAATTTTGAGTACAAATCGCGCGATATTATAGTTCCTCTTTATAAATCATTAGTTAGACCCCATTTGGAGTACGCGGTCCAATTTTGGAATCCGCATATGCGCAAAGATATAGACAAAATCGAAAGAGTTCAAAGACGAGCAGCTAAGATGATTCCGTCGCTTAGGTCAAAGTCGTACAAGGATAGGCTTAAGGAGTTAAAATTGACTACACTCGAGACTAGGAGGCTAAGGGATGATCTAATCCAGGTTTTCAAAATTATGAATGGGTTCGATAACGTAGATAGAGATAGCTTTTTCGAAATATCTCAATATAATAGGACAAGAAATAACGGGTGTAAGTTGACAAGTAGAAGGTTCGAGACAGCAGTTGCCAAAAACTTTTTTACGCATAGAATAGTAAATACCTGGAATAGTTTGCCGGTAGAAGTAATTAGTAGCACGTCTATAAACATGTTTAAAAATCGATTAGACGCGCATGTTGATAGACTCGGTATAGTTTAAAGTAGGAAAATTAAGGCTTTGTGGTGATAGATCCCACAGCTCAACACAAGTGTTGTGGGATATAGGGAGGCAGCATCTTGGGTTAGGGGATACTCTCTGTCCTTACACACTCCATTTAAAGAGATTCCTCTGCCGAGCGGTGCCCCCCATAGTACTGTGAGGTATTGAAAAACTCATGATCTTCACTTGCCCCACAAACACCTTGAAATGGGAGACCCAAATGGTGCACACACATTTCTACATTGCTGTACACAGTGTACAGTCTTTACAGCCACACTTACACTTTTCCTCCTAAGTATATATATTGTAATGTATATGGTTGTAAATTTTGACTTGGTCCGCAATCGATATGGACCGTGACTTATTTTTCGTTGGCAAGGTACTAGTATTGACGGATACCGTAATGAAATTGACTGGATTCTTTGGATCTGATATATTTGCATGTCGGTTATAAATAGATATAGAGTGTAACATATTTGTGGATAGTAGTCTATTATGACTTGATCCTCTGGATCCAGAGATTCTATCTTTAGTTTTAAATCGATAATTAATTAGTTTTAAATTGATAATTATTTAGTTTGTAAAATTGGTCGTTGCCAATGTACAGGCAGTTTTTGCATAAATTTCTTATGTTCTTGTGGTTCGGAACCCACGTAAAATTGTAGGTCCCCTCCGCCACCACGGAGGACATACACAATACACAATTACGAACACAGTTAGGTAGACCAGCCATGAGTGGATCCTAGGGTCTTTGTTGGTCTGAAACATTATAACATTTTATATATATATATATATATATATATATATATATATATATGTATGTACACACACACACACGCACACACACTATATATATATATATATATATATATATATATATATATATATATATATATATACACAGGGCCGTTTCTAGCCATTAGGGGGCCCTAAGCAGTATACCCATTTGAGGCCCCACCCCTCCATCCACCAACTCACGCCTTACTACATCACCTCAGCACACATACAAAAAATGGCTGTGTTAATAAAAAACAATTATGAAACAATTTAATGAAACATTTATGTCCAAAACAAGAAATATGTACTTTCAGAAGACAAACAGAAAAAATACTCTTCATGAAATTTCTGAAAATTAGCTTATACATTATTTAGAATAAATGACAAGAACTATGTATAAAAAAAAATAATGCAATTATCAACTACCAAACAATTGCTAACTCTACGATACAATCGTGTAATAGCTAACAGTTATACAGAACAGTTTGTATCTTAAAAATTTTTGCCTCCTAGATTTTTTCTGGCCGAAATCATCAATAACATCATCATATGAAATCTCCCTGCCAACGTCCTGGTTGATGCTTATGATGCCAAGGCCACTGAGGCGATCCTGCCCCATTGATGATCTGAGGTAGTTCTTGATTAGCTTCATCTTAGAGAAGCTCCTCTCGGCTGACGCTACTGTCACAGGTAGAGTGCGGGCAATTCTTAGTGCAACCCAGAGATTGGGGTATAGTTCATCCAGTTGCTTCTGATGAATGAAGGAGAGAAGCTCCAATGCAGTCATGTTGTGTGAAGGTAAAGTCGGCAAGTTCTTAATTTCGAGGGCCAGTTCTCTTCCATCAATGTCAGAGTCAGCTCCAGAGCTCAGTATCTTAGAGAGCTTTTCACACTTGCAGGACAAGTCTTCCTTGTTCATTGTAGTGAAGTTTAGGAGAACCCCAAATATGTCCCTCTCATCATCTAATGTTTTGAATCTCTCATTTATTGACCCGATGGCACAATCCACCACCACATTGAAAAATTTGACTTCCAGCCTCTTTAAGGCTTTTGTAAATGGTTCGTCAGGAGCTTCGTAAGTAAAGTGCTTTTTTGTGGATCTGAGCCTCTCCTTCAGCACAGCCTCCACATTCATTTCCTCACATATGGCCCTAGCTACGACTTGTGCTGCAACAAAACCTGTGTTTCTGTAGCTGGTGAGTGAGTCTTTTGTTTTTGTGAGGAGGTTGACTGCCACATCAAACTGCATTGTAGGAGACCGCAGAAGTTTGCTCACATGGTTAACTGCATGAAGAATGTCATACCATACTACTGTGAAAATCTGAAAGCGATAAGACCCTACCTCCTCTGCAAGTGCTTGTGCTTCAGTCCTGGCTATGGCATCTGTGGCATTGTTTCTGACTTCCAACAGGGCCTTTCTGATGTTGTGGCTCTGGTATCGCACAGCCTCAATGCTCTTAAGCCGGCTCTCCCACCTGGTTTCACTCCAAGACTTGAGTGTTATGTTCACGTGCTTCTTTAGGATTGTCCATCTCTGTGTAGCTGCTGCAAAAAGGTTGTACAATTTTTGTACGTTGCCAAAGAAGCTGATGGCATCTGTAGAAGCTTAGCTGCATCAGCCACTACAAGATTCAGAGTGTGAGCCCCACATGGAACATAGAGTGCACGACAGTTCTTCTCTAATAACCTTGCCTGAACACCTTTGTTCTTGCCCTTCATGTTCGCTCCGTTGTCATATGACTGTCCTCTGCAGTCATCAAAGTGAATATTCAGTTCATCTAGTCTCTTCAGAATTAGAACTGATAAACCCAGGCCTGTACTTTCTGAAGCCTCAAGAAAGCCCAAGAAGTATGCTTTTATTTCTGGCACTTCACCCATTTTAACAGTTCTGATAATAATCGACATCTGTTCTTGGTGGCTTATGTCTGGAGTGCAGTCTAAAATGAGTGAGTAATATTTAGCTTGTTTTATTTCTGCAACAATGGCATCCAAGATCTTCCCACTAATGGACCCAATGAGCTCATTTTGAATGATGTTTCCTAGGTAACTTGAATGACTATGTTGGCCACTTTCGACTCTGCTGACGTGTTGTTTCATCACTGGATCAAATTTGGCAAGCAGCTCAACCTCCTTCAAGAAGTTGCCATTGTCTCGATTGTACAATGTAGAGGAAGACCTCTGAAAGCAAGGTTTCTCTCTGCCAGTGATTGGATTATACTTACAAGACGTGTGAGAACATCTCGCCAGCGTCTTCGCTCTACCTCCGTTAATGACATTTCAGTTTGGTCAGTGGTCCTCCCAGTTTTTAGTCGTAGTTCCAGATCCTTCCATGTTGCCATGTTATCTGCATGTTCTGAACTATTTTCATGGCCTTTCAGAAGCGAACCAACGTTTATCCAGTCTGAAAGTCCATCCGTAATTAGTTTGTACGACTTCCTTGAAAACACCTTGCAGCAGAAGCAATAAAGAGCATTATTCCTTCTAGAGTACATCAGCCAGCTTCGCTTTATTTTTCCCCATTAATTAATGTTCTGTACATGTAATGGTGATGAAAGCTTCTACCGTCCTCTCTTTTAGGGAATGTGAAATCTGGACTGATTTGAAATGGTCCTCGAGACACCAGATCTGTCTTCAAGGCATTTGACAGGACAACTGGCGAGTCATACGGATCAAGCGGTGGAGCAGATCTTGGTTCTTGTTGCTCAGTAGAAATGCCTGTGTGTGGTGTTTGAAGCTGAACAGAAGATGGGCCACTTGTTGGTTCTCAGGCTCTACTTCTACTGGTGTTTGAGGTTGCATAGAGGATGGTCCTGCTGTTGGCTCATGATGCTCATTAGGCTTTGCTGAGGATGGCTTTTCCAAATATTTCAGTAGTGCTCCTGAGAAGAACATAACATTATATATTCTGTTAATTTTTGCTAAAATACTCTTTCTTATCTTGTTTGATAATTGATCTGTGTGAACAGAATTTGAGGTGATGTGATCCATTAAATTTCACATTTCGAAATATTATAAATATTACAGAGACTAGCTTACTCTACACGATTCCTGAGCACTTGCCTAGCTTGATGGTCTACCTAACCTAGTTGCCTGAACTGTAATCATAAGAATATACAAGTGGCACATCTCACCTGTGCTACTGGAAAGCTTCTCCTCCTTTATTTTCTTCTTTTTCCGTTTTTCAGCTCCTGATGGATAATGTCGTTTCATTTCCCAAGATGCACGAAGTCACATCTAGTTAACCACAACTAATCTGCTAAATAATAATAATCATGATAATAATGATGATGATGATAATGTTTTACAATACTAGAAAAATTAAGCATCTAGGAAAGTATAAGCATACAGTAAAAATAAAGTTAAATAATAAAGAAATAAGATCTCTCAATAGTTATTTACGCTTAACGACCAAAACGTTTCGTTTGTCTCCGTTTTATCACATTTGTTTCATACAAAAACTTTAATTAATACGACAATAATAATGATAATAATAATATTAATAATAACAATAATATTAATAATAACTTCAGCTATATTCCTATTCTTGCCCACTTGGAGCCTGTCTGGGAGCCCCCTAGTAGCAGCGGGGCCATAAGTGGCCGCTTAGTCTGCTTATGCCAGGAAACGGCCCTGTATATATATATATATATATATACAGGGTGGGCCGTAAGTTTCCATACATAGGAAAAATTAAACGTTTGTTTTTATGTTTCAGATACCCTAAGAATATGCGTTTGACGTAAGATCTTGTTTACTGATGAAGCAAATTTTTACGTCAATGGAGAGGTTAATCGGCAAAACATACGTTATTGGAGTAATGCTAACCCTAACTGGCTGAGTCCGACGAAGATGCAAGGTGCCGGTAAAGTGATGGTGTGGGCCGGGATATGGGGTGACAGAATTATTGGACCAATTTTTGTCAGTGGAAATCTTAATGCCGAAAGGTATCTTAACATGTTGCAAGAAGAGATTTTCCCATCCCTGCTAAACGAGGAAGGTAACTTCCCAGTTTACTTCCAGCAAGATGGAGCTCCACCTCATTATGGTCTTCACGTGCGTCGGTATTTGGATCAGCAGTTTCCGGATGCTTGGATTGGTCGGCGTGGTCCTGTGGAGTGGCCTCCCAGATCCCCAGATCTCACCCCCCTTGATTTCTATCTTTGGGGGCACTTGAAGGCCATGGTGTATCAGGAAAAGATACGAGACATAAATCATCTAAAGGAACGTATCACCAACGCCATTACAAGCATAACGTCAACTCTGCTAATGCGTGTTCATCAACAGTGGGGAACACGTATTGAAATGTGTTTTCAAAACAATGGCAACCATGTAGAGCATATTATATAAATAAAAATGGTTGTCCATAAAAAAATGTTTATTTTTCCTATGTATGGAAACTTACGGCCCACCCTGTATATATATATATATATATATTAGGGTGTTTCATAAATGAGAACCACATTATATTTTTAATCCACACAAATGCCCGTGTTCGTTTTACATATTTATCACTCCTGGCCAAAAATGAGACTCCTTCGACAACAATAAGGGGTCCCGAGAAATCACGCCTTACGTCAGAGAGCACAGACTCATCACTTCATCATTTACCCCTTCTGCTTCTTCAGAAAATCCTTCCTGTTCTTGAAAACTGTTTTCAGCAGGTACTGTTTGTCTTCTTCCTTCGTTGTTAGGGCAGTATTGAATTTATCGATGAGAGCGATCCCCCGTTCAGCCGAGTCGTTCACCACAGCCAGGACGCGGACCCTAGCTAGGCCTGCTTGGTAGTGTGGGTCGCTTTCCCAAGACGAAGCGGGATTTTCGACGAAGGCGCCGTTGATCCCGAGTGCGGTGAAGAGATCCTTCGTCCTCGAGGTAACGAAATCAGAAATCTTCTTTCCTTTGAAGGAGCCGAGGACGGTCTTCCCTGCCAGACGCTTCAACGCTTTCCTCGATGCCGGCTTGGCGAGGTTCTCTCGCATCCTTTCTCTTCCTGAGGAACCCCTTGATCGAAGAATGCCAAGCCGACCAGCGTCTCGGAGAAGTACCAGAGGTGTCGTTTCATTGTCGCTTGCGTTTGCTTGGCGACGTCGACGATCACGGCATCTTCCTGCAGTATTTTCAGGTCCAGCAAGAACTCCAGATCCACACGTGGGGCCTGCTCTGCTCTCGTCGCACGACTCCAAGCCTTTGCGTAGGCCAGGGCGACGAACAGGCAGATTTCTGTAACTCCTTTCAGCTCCCGTCCGGTCATCCTGAACTGGTCCTGAGGGAGGTACAGCTTCAATCCGTAAATGGCTTTCGCCATCCACCGCGCATGGTGGTATGCTCCTGGCTTCCGCAGTGGCACATTGGCGACAGTCTCTTCCCCGAGAAAGAGGATAACCAGTTGAAGAAGTTCTTGGTAGTCATCCCGCGGCTGACCAGAAGCCAGAGCTTCCCCCACGACAAGGACAGTTCGGTCCTTGAGACCCTGAAGAGGTCCAGCGATGCTGCAGCTATCTGAATCAATAGCAGTGGTGATAAGAGATCGGTCGATGAAACCCACTGCTCTTGGAATCTTTTGAAGATCCCAGTCTCGGGCCCAGAGGTGGGGCCTATCGAAGACCGGAAGACTTGGGCCAGGACGATTTGTACATATGATGCCTGCATGCTAGGTAAAGAAGTTGCTTCCCGAGACCCTCCTCAATCTTGACGCAGGCTCCCACGTGAATCCCGGTGTTCGATGCCGTTGTGTCGAATGATAACCCCTTGATTCGTTCAGACAGGTCGTGTTCCCGCACAAGATCAATGCAGACGCGTGCCGTCTCCGCTCCCGTGCCAGCTGGAACTTTCGGAACTCCAAGCAGCTTCTCCTGGCCGTTCCTGGTGACCAGCACAGCAATCCGGTCCACAGATCCGTCACCTGTGATTTCAGGCAGCATTTTCCCGTCCCAGTGCAACACCAAGGGCTCCCCAGGACAGAATTCTCCCTCTTGATACGCCTCTGCTGCTTGCTTCCGAAGCGACTGGCGAGCACGATACATTGTGGAAGAGGAGATGGATACCTCGTTCAAATCGTGCCCCAAGGATTGCGCGACGACGGCGTAGGACATCGCTGCATCACGATAAGAAATGTTCATCCGGTCGTACGCGACAGCCACATCCTGAATGATGAGGTTCCTCGACCGCTTCCTCGGAGAAGGACATGAAGCAGACGTGGAGGCTGCCAAGGAGGGATCATCTTCCGCAGATGGCGACGCCGAGGACGAGGAGCTGTCTTCAACAGTAGCAGCTTCTGTAACCGTCTTGGCCCGCTCGAATTCCCGGTGTCGTCTCTCCTCCTGCTGTTCCTCTCAACGCCTTTTCCTACTCTCCATTTGGGCCAGCTTCATGTCTGCCGATCCCATACTGCTCTCTGTTGGGTCCTCCTGCTGACTCTTGTAGAAGAGCTTGTCTTCCTCGTTTGTTATCATAGAAAGGGCATTGGAATGACCAATATCGAGGATTTCGTTCTTGAGTTCCGCCTTGAACATGTCCTCCGCAACACGACAGCTCTCCTCGGATCTGTTCCTGCTTTTCACCAACTTGTCGTAACGCTGGAGCAGAGCTTCCATTTTCCGAAGGGCGGTGTCCCGCCTCATAGTAGGGATCCTTGCTCTTTTCCAGAACACCATCACAGCATCCAAACAGAGGTTCAGACATCATCTCTGTCCTAGGTTTTCCTGTTTTTGATGGAAGAAGCACTTTTGCAAGACTTGCAACTTCGTCGGCAGGCGGCTACCCAGGATCTCCTTATTCGGGTGTCCGATGAGCCAAACCTCTTTCTTGCTTCGAGTTGCCATGTTTATCTGCAATGAGGAAATATACAAATTAGAAAAGAGTACAAATACGCAACGGTAGACACAACGAGGACAAAACTCGACAACTGACACGAAGGACAGAGAGCAGTGCACCCTTCCGTCAGGAAGCAAGGCAGTCGACTAACACTAGAACAGCTGAAATTAGAAATACCTAAGCAATCTGAAGCGTCAAATCTCGGGACCCTAAACGTGTTCTGATCTGGTTGAAACCTGTTCAGACGAGTTTCCTCGGCAAAATGAACAGGGGCATCAATGTGGATTGAACTTCCTTCCACTTCATCCATCAACCACACTACCGTGAAACACCCTAATAATATATATATATATATATTATATAATATATATTATATATATATATATATATACAAGGTGAGTCAGTCCTGACTCATAGTATAATAGCATATATTTAAGTATATATGTTTATTTATATTTCCTTACAAACATTCCGTAGAGTTCACAATTGATAGTTATAAAGACATTCAAACTGTGCAGCAGGACTAATTCCACTCTTCTCCTGAGGAGGGTACGATGCTTCGTGCGCTGGTTCCGCCATTCCTGGGAAGGAGTGAGAAATAAATTCATTATAAATAAGAAAGTCAGTCAAAAGCAAATATCAATATAAAATTCATAAATTTACTTGAAATATGATATTTTCCGATGAGGCAGGACTTTCGAGTCACCCTGTATATATATATATACAGTATTCGGACAAGTGACAATAAATAAATAAAAATAAATAAAAATACAATCAGACAATTTTCATGTTTTACAACATGAACGAAATACAAATAAAGTTAAAAACCAAGATTTGAAATACAAAGAGAGAGAATGAGAGAGAGAGAATGAGAGAGAGAGAATGAGAGAGAGAGAGAATGAGAGAGAGAGAGAGAGAGAGAGAGAGAGAGAGAATGAGAGAGAGAGAGAGAGAGAGAATGAGAGAATTTGAAGGATCAAAAATGAATTAAAAGAAAATAAACTGAGCAAAATATGGGTGAAAAATTAATGCGAGTAGATTAAGAATTGGTACAGTGCTTACAAGAAGTCTCGCGCCTCTGTCTCGTCCCAAGCTAGTCTGTTAGGTATAAAATGGGCGGTCCTTATGGCAGCGGAGGTGTTCGGATTGGTGCACATAATTGCTCTAACCCCATCAATGACGTCCACATTATCATTGTGTTGATCACTCTATCTATTTATATATAGAGTATGCAGGGGATAACGTGTCTCAGTCCCAGCTATGGTAGTTGTCTTACAATTAACAGTCCCAAGTGCAAGTTACGTTAACACCTCCACATAAACTACCCTAGACTAAAATAACATACGTGAAGCCCTTACCCACAAACCATTTAAAAGGTGTGATTTAAAAGCTCTCTCTCTCTCTCTCTCTCTCCTCCTCTCTCTCTCTCTCTCTCTCCCTCTCTCTCTCTCTCTCTCTCTCTCTCTCTCTCTCTCTCTCTGATCACACCGCATCCCATCAAAGGTCTTCAGCAGGGACATCGGCAATGTATCCATATAACGTTAATAATAACCGAAACTCGAGAGAATATACTCTCTGCCTTCCGCTCTACTCCAAATCCTTTTCTCTTAGTGACCTCTTAATACAAACTAATCTATCATATTTTGCGACTTTTTAACTCTGGTAGGATTCAATTCTATTCCTATAGTGTAAGAGATACTTAAATTCGTGTGTGTATTATGCCATATGATGTGCGTAATAAATAATCATTTTTAAATAGTTGGAGCGTTCAAGGTCATCTGTAATAATCTATAGACTACCCCTCAAGCCCACTCTCAACACTTAGATTCCCCTAAGACACAGGCGTCTTCAGGTAACATGAATGCGTAGAGATCTAAGGTGTTAGATTCCATATTATATAATTTATGTGCTAGGTTTAAGAACGCTGGCATTGAAGGATGGAAGGAAGGGACAGTAAAAGCGATAATAGGTTTAATGAAGGAAATGGAATGAGGATGGAGGTAAGCGTTGCTATGTCGAAGGAAACGAGGTTGGGTGGGGAATTACGAAGGGAGGAGGAAATGCTAAACACAAACTCAAATATTTATTTTAATGCCCTAGACCTAGAAAGACAAAGAGCAAAATACCTTAAACTAACAATGAATTGACAGAAACGGAAGAGTCTGGTCTTAGACGCACTGATAGGTTTAACGTATGTGGCTAGAGGCCGCCACTCAGAATTACCACTACTACCTAAGTCATAATAAGGTCATTTACTATGACAGAGTAGTCATGAGTAGTTATGGAAATAAAATATGATTATACTGTTGATGGCTGACTATATTCAGTTGGGATATAAACTATTGCTGACAATCTTTGGATCCTTGGCTTTTAAGACGAATTTTTTATACATATGTTCAACAAAATAGGAAATTGGCTGATTATTATTACCATTCGAAGGGTTGGTACCCTTCACAACCGAAATCAATTTCAGAAGGGGTGCATGGTATCCTCATTTCCTTTATCGTCCCAGCACGCTTCACATAAGCAATTTACACAAAGATGGAAAGGCCGTCTGTGCACCACGAGACGACCCAGGCAATGCGGGGAGCAATGGTGACATTGCATGAATATGGTGTGCCAATAAGAGAGATATCAAGACGACTAGACGTTCATCGAAGCACTGTGGAACGGTGCATTCATCGGTATGAAGCAGAAAACTCAATAGCTACTTTGCCGAGGTCTGGTCCTCCGCGTTCAACATCTCGAGAGGAAGATACTGCGATTGTTAATCATGCCATAGAGCATCCGTTTGTTCCAGCGACGCATATTTACAGACACCTGAACCTTCGTTGTAGCGCAAATACAGTGAACAACAGACTTCACGAGGCAGGGTATTTTTCTCGCCGTCCAGCTATAAAACCTGCATTGACGATTGAGCATAAAGAGGCGCGGATGGGATTTGCCTTGCAATACTTGCCGCAGGAGGAAGAATTCTGGAGAAAAGTTGTGTACTGTGACGAAAAAACATTTTCAAAAGATAGTCATGGTTCCTTGCATTGTTGGAGGCAGCGCGGAAAACGCTATGAAGAAGGAAATGTTTTCCCGAGCAAACGTAGTGGTCACATCAATCTCAATGTGTGGGGCTGGATGTCTGGCTATGGTGTCGGAGAATTGACTCAAGTAGATGGACGCTTTACTGGACAACAATATTGCCAGATACTGGAAGAGGTGCTGCTACCCAGTGTTCGTGCGTATCTGGTTCCAGCACCGGAACCATTTTACTTAATGGAAGATAACAGTCCCATTCATAGGAGTAACGTTGTAAGAGCGTGGTACGAAGATCACCCAGAGATTATTAATCTAATTCTGCCACCACGTTCTCCTGATTTGAATCCGATTGAAAACCTTTGGGCAATAATGATTAACGAATGGGAGCAACGCAATGAAAGAACATTTGAAGCACTTTTAGCTCACACGAGGAATAGTTGGGAGAGCTTACGCCGAACACCAAACATTCCCTACAATCTGGCCTCTTCTATGCCGCAACGATTGCAAGAAATTATTGATGCTGGAGGAAGCTATACGAAATACTGATGTTGAAGCCATGACGTAAATGTGTATCGAATACATATTTATGTTAATATAGAATTTTATTATTTTTATGTTTGACATCTATAAAAGTATATATTGTGACCATGAAAGAACTTTACTTATCCTTAGTTAGAATCTTTACTTGCAATGTCTACGCTCGTGGAGATGATAATATATGCATTGTTGAAACAAACTATGAGAAGGTAATAGTTTCAGGAAAAAATAAAAACTGGCAACATCGAGGTCATCACATGTTTATGGGAATTGTCATATGATATGCTACCAATAAACTCTTATATACTACTATATACAGTATACTATATTACGTAATAATTACGATGAACAAATCAAATGCAAATTTCTCTGATTCACGGCCCACCAGTCTTGCTTTAGACTAATGACTTTCATAAGATGGAATAGGTTTAACAGTTCGTTTAATAGGTTACCACTTAAAACAATGGATAAACTATCTATTAGTGAGACGACCGTGACTTCCTCGAAATGCGAGCGCGTGAGAGGTTCACTGAGGAATTTGGTCATTAGATTCTTCACGCAGGCTATATATCACAAACAACAATATTGACAACAATTACTTAATATCAATAATTGCATTTGAGCAAATAATTTAGACCTGCGTCAAAATAACTTAGGTATCATGCCATGATTTGGGATATTTGCCGAATTAGTCGTTCTCTATAGTCTACAGTATATATTGAGACGGTATAATGTAATGCCCAGCTAATATTGTGGTGACTAGGATTGCTCCATAACCATCCCAACATCCAGAGCCGGATTTAGACGTGTGGAGGCCCTGGGCAGCCTCCATGTGGAGGCCCCCCTACTTTAGGGGAAGACATAATTGAAGTCATCCATAAGATTCATAATATAATTAACATACATACACTTTCAAAACATCGTGCACTCTTGTGTCTGTCCATTCCACTCATTTCTGCAAAAAATGAAAGCCTCGGGTTACTCGGGTATTCCATTATAGTGAGAGTAGGCCTAAAAGAGTAATAAAAACAAAATAATAATCAGTACACAACAAATAGTAATTGGTAAAAGTTTATGTACTACAGTGGTATTGGATGCGCGTGTTTTTTTGTTGATCATCTATCGGGTTTTTCTAGTTTCGGGTTTTTTCTATTTTGATAATGGCTTGTCAATATGTGGAGGCCCATGGGCAGCTGCCCACTTTGCCCACTCCTAAATCCGGCCCTGCCAACATCCCGAAACTTGCTCCATTCTGCTTCTTAATCATTTGTATTTTAAACACTAAAATGTAGCAGAAGTGACGTAATAATGGACGTCATTGATTGTGTTAGAGCAGTTATGCGCACCAATCCGAACACACCTCCGCAGCCATAAGGACCGCCCACTTTATACCTAACAGACTAGCTTGGGACGAGACAGAAGCGTGAAACTTCTTGTAAGCACCGTACATCGCGAAAAAACTGAGAAAAAATACTAGTTGTAAGAAAAAGCGAAACTAAACCTATATTGCTGAAATAGGTTTCAAAGAGACGAAAAGGAAAACGTAGTGTACTCGAAAGAAAAGTCAGAAGGATATTCAGACAAAGGAAAGAAAAAGTTTAAAAAATATCCACAGGTGCAGAGCGAAGGCAAGGACACTCAAGCTAGGGGCGTGGGGTGGGTGTGAGGATACGAAATAGAAGCGACCTAAAGACAAATATTTTCATTCGTTTGACAAACGAGGAGCAAATACGAAATAGCAGAAAACATAAATAAATAAGTAAAATAATAAAAAAATAAATGAAAATAAAATAATTTTACACTTTTACGGAAATTTAGAGAAAGAAAATCCTAATCTAAATGTTGACCTTTTGATTGCAATTAAAATGCTTCTCTTTAACGAAGCAAATGAGGGCAACTCCGATTCAAAATGAGGGACAGCATTCTTGTTCTAATTTGTCCAATTTCACTCTCAAAAACTTCATTTCTGAAACTAAGGCAAATGAAGCGTTTTTTTTTTTTTTTTTTTTTTTTTTTTTAAGGGGTTTTCACTCGAGTTAATTTATTTTTCGATATTCAGATGCGAATACATGTTTAAGACGAGTGGATGTTATCGAATATAATGGAGAAGCTATAATAGGATTACTGGTTCTTGATAGAACCCTGAGGGAAACAAACTGAATCTAAGTTGTACAACAGTAAATCTTAATAAAACGTAAAAAACAACTCTGAAACTCGTTTCCCCACTGTGTAGGCGCGAGAGTGCCCCCCCGAGGGTCACGAGTGAACAGCTGGGATCGAACCCAGAGCCTGAACGCCCAGAGTCTGGTACCGATACCATTGAGCTACCGGGAGCTCATAAATAGTAATATTTTTAGTCATAAATAATCCTAAATTCCAATAGTTTCATTATTTACATTCTAGTTTGATTAGGTAGCCATGACAGGTTTATTTACAAAATAAAACCAAAAACTAATTTAGTTGAATTGTTAAATTTTCATTTTATTCCCCTCATAAAATCTATACAGGGCGTCCGAAAAAACCCGTACCCAATGGGAAATACATTGAAATTCCGTACCCGATGCGAAATGCATTTATTTACCGAACCAAATCATAAATGTTCAAAACGTTCGCCATTCACTTCAAACTACATTAATATAATCAATTAACGAGATGAATTAATTACTCTAATTCCCATTCGGTAGAAACTTTTTGGACACCCTGTATTCCATAACTGAAGCTAAACTTAAACTGGACGTGGCATCATTTTGTTACCAAATAAAATACGCCTTAAATGTTTTTAAGAACTTGCTTCTTTTCTTCTTATTTTTAACGTTTTGGGTTCATTTTTTTTTTTTTTTTCCTTTTGGGAGTGAACATGTGAAAAAGCACATGGAGCATTTATCACTAAATTTTTCACAAAATATTTCGCAATATAGCAACATCTTGCTTAAAACATGCTACAAAATGTATTTTCAAGAGATATTAGTTGTTTCTTTGGACTTAAGTTGTAATACGTAACGTCGAAAATATGAACTTTTATTCCATACACAAATATTTATTCATTCGTTATACAGGGTGTCCCATAAGTCCGATCTCGGAGGAAAATTTATTTTAAAATAAATTTAGGAAGTAATACAGTAGAATTAAAATAAATGTTCAAATTAATGTCTTGTTTTGGGATCTTTTTTTTTTGTTGCAGGTGGAATAACACGCAATGGCTAATATGAAAGTGAGTTACACTCCTGAGGAAAAGGCGGAGGCCTTTACTGGGCTTTACTGGGCTCTGAGATTAATTATAGTTAAATTATAATTGTGACTAATAATATATAAATCATGTATAAGAAATAATAGATGAAAATTAGACTAAATTTAAATCACTGTGACGTCATTAAAGTCACTGTCAAGATATTTATTTTTTATTTATTTACTTATATTCATGAATTTATTTGTAAAAAAGAATATTACAATTTATGTTGCAATAACACAATACAGCTGCGATAATCATCGCGAACAACTAAACCAGATGAAACCTTGGAATAGCGGGAGTCCTCAATGATAATATCGTACAATTTCGGTTTCAATTCATTGGTGAAGTTCCATTCTGTTTCTATTCAAAATATCATAAATTTAGTAGAAAGTTATATATATATATATATATATATATAATATATATATATATAAAATGTAATGACGGGGTTGTTTAACTTTCATTGTAACATCTAAGGCAGTAGTTCTTAACCCCTGGGTCGCGACCCAAAATTGGGTCGCCAAGCCATTTTGATTGGGTCATTAAATTGTCATTTATCATTTATTTACGTTATTCCTATAATTTTACCGTTAAATATTTAATTTATTGTCTATTACAAATGAACTGTTTGAAGGCACGAGTCGCCGAGCTATCCACGCCACCAGAATTTGGGTCGCAGCCTAAAAAGGCTAAGAACTACTGATCTAAGGTCACATGACAGAGGGGACCTACAACTTTACGTGGGATCCGAACCACGAGTCACTACATAATCTGGACGCAGAGGATGGTCTCCCGTCGAACTACAGTACAACCCAGATTGACAATGTCTCTTAACTTCCCTTATATTATACAGGGTGAGCGAAAAGTCCCTGTACACCTGTAAGAAGTGTAGTGAACCTGTACCTGCACTGTGTTGGAAGTGGATAGGTGCACAGGGACTTTTCGCTCACCCTGTGTATATATATTAAAAAGTCTTCACTGTTACTCGAGTGATTGGGGGCAGTGCCATGCAATGCCAATGCTAGAGGTTTTATACATCAGCACTTCAGAAATTCGTTTATTCTCCTCTCTCTCTCTCTCTCTCTCTCTCTCTCTCTCTCTCTCTCTCTCTCTCTCTCTCTCTTCGTGGAGGAATACCTTTTTATACCCTCTTTATATACACTCTTCATACGTATCTTGCATCCCTTCTTTTTACCCTCCCTAAAAAAAGGAGATTGGGGTTGGAGGTCTTTCGAAAGGGGGAGGGGGGTCTTTTGGGTGCCGGGTTCCTGGAGCGTGGGGTTTGGGGAAGGGGGGGTTCTTCGGCCAATATTAGCGCTCTCAGGTTGACAAACGGCCTCATTTCACACGTTGGAACGGCCTGGCTAAGCACCCGCCATCACTCTTGGAGGCCCCGCCGAGCTACGAAGATGAGAGAGTGCCGCAGTTAGGGCCAGATTACTCTATTGACACTGACTTATGCGCTGCTATTGCTGAGGGCACCCGAGGAAATGGCACTCTCCAGGAAGAGGAGGAGAAGGAGGGGGGAGAGGGGGGGCCTAAATAGTTGCGGTGGCACTGTGGAGAAACAGAATAGAGAGAGAGAGAGAGAGAGAAAGAAGATTGGAAAAAATGAAAAAAGAAAAGTAGATAGAGACAGATAGACAAAAAGAGAGACAAACGAACATGACGTAAACAAACATGACGCAGGCAAACATGACGCAGGCAAACATGACGCAGGCAAACATGACGCAGGCAAACATGACGCAGGCAAAAAGCTGAAAAAATTCCAAAAACAGACATACGTAGTATAAAACAGAAAAACGACGGACGATAACAGAGGCAGAAAAAAACAGACGAATAAAAATAGATAGAAAGACGATGGAGGGGAGACAGTCAGGGGTGCTATGTGGGGGTGAGGGGATAGGGGTAGAGAGAGAATAAATGACAAATGGTGAGTAATAAAGAGAAGAATTGCGAAATACAAAGTGGGAAATATAAAATAAAATTTTGCACTAAAAGGAAATGAACGATATTTCATACTAGGAAGGGAAGGGGGAGGAGGGCAATCAATTGGTGGGTGGGGTATTTTTGGGGGGAGTGGGGGGGTAGTAGGATACATCGGGCGGTGGAGGAAGAAAAACTGAAGATGAAGTTAAATTGAACGTAAAATTATTACCTTTTGATGAGGGTAATATATATATATATACACACCCTACAAATTAATTTCGTTGGGATCCAAACTTAGAGTCATCAGTTTAACCATCTCTGATTTAACCAACTTAAATTTAATCTAACTTGACCTCACAATAAAGTGTGTTTATAATTTGTCAAATGCCGAAATGAAGTTCAAATTTAAAAATAAATTTATACAATAACCGTTCATTTTCCCCTTAATTTTGTTTTTACCCTCATTTATTTTTTCCCCTTTTCTTCATCTTTTAATCTCTGTTTTCATTCCCTCATCTGTCTCAAAATCGTCCGAACTTCATCTATTATCTCATAACTTCTACTTCTAACTTTCCCCTCCATTGAGGGGGATTTCCACGTGAATGGGTTCGTTCTCCCCTGATTTCCCCTCCCCTTACTCCCCCCCCCCCCCCCACACACACACACACACTAAAATGTTCATTAGTTTTTTCTAAAATTTCTCTTAGCTTCCTCAAATATCCTTGAAATTTACATTTCCCTTAAAACTCCGAATTCTTTCGGGGGGGGGGGGGGGGGCTTTGTAACATTTATAAAATACCCAGAAACTCCTTTAAAAAAGCGCGAACACTCTTTTTAAATACTTGAAATACTTTTAAAATACTTTCTTCCCTTTAAATTGCAATATTCTCTCTCTCTCTCTCTCTCTCTCTTCTCTCTCTCCCTCTCTCTCTCTCAAAACAATAGTTTCTAAAAATCTTGTTTCTTTAATGGGTTTTAAAGAAATTAATATTTTTATTTTAATCTTCATAAAAAAAATGCGTTTAAAGAAAGTTAAGTGTGTTTGAAGACAATCTTTTCTAAAAGAAACTACCTTAAAACTCCCTTTAAAATTCCCCTCTAATCACTTAAAAAATGTTTAATTCCTTTGAAATTGCCTTTAATCCCTTAAAAAAATCTTAGCCTCTTTAAAATCCCCCATAACTCCCCTAAAAAACCCTCAATTCCCTTAAAACATCCCCCTTAACTCCTTTACTATTCCCCTAACTTCCTAAAAATCCCCAAACACTGCGGTGCATCAGTGAACTCTCTTAAATGGCTCGTTTAATCGAGAAGCAGATTACACTTATGATTAAAGGCAAACCTTTCAAGCAAATAAATATCCTCGAATCACTTTTGATTCGTTTGGGTGTGTGTGTGTGTGTGTGTGTGTGTGTGTGTGTGTGTGTGTGTGTGTGTGTGCATTTTTAATGTAATGCATTACCAGACGTCTGTCTATGTCATCGTCGTCGTCCGTTGTTGTTGTTGTTGTTATTGTTGTCATCGTGTTCGTCATTGTGAGACCTGTCAAATCCTAATCGTGAACTCGGTTCTCTGACAACACTTGCAGCAATGATAAATTAACATTTTGGGATAACTCTAAGGTGTCAGAGGAACGCAACAACTTTATTTTCACGTTCGATTTTAAAACTTTTTCAAACCGAATAAAAAATGTATCACAAAGTCGATAAAATTGAAGTGTTTACGAGGACAAACGTCAGTCATTTTTTTTTTTATTTATATTTATGTTTAAACGAAGTGAAAGCTTTTAGAAAATTGTACAACACTCAAAAAATAACACTAAATCACAACTTGGCTCGTATATTTCAAATACCCTCTTCAGTAATATAATATAAACTCGTATAAACACAGATTTTGTTCCCGCACCCAACATTTTAAGTCACCCCCCCCTCTCTTTAACCCCCTCCCAAATCCTTCTTTCACCCCCTACCCCTTTTCCATCGAGAGCTTCTCATTCATCATGTGACCAGATTTTTGGTTCCTCGCAATCCGTCATTAATCTAAGCGGTTACGGAGTGACGTCACAAGCCATTTTTCTTCAGTTATTTTTATGTTTTCCAGATCTTATCTCTCATTCCTTAGATTTATTTATTTAGTTACTTACTTACTTACTTACTTACTTACTTACTTACCTACTTACTTACCTACTTACTTACCTACTTACTTACGTACTTACCAACTTACGTACTTATTAATTTACCTAAAAACTTACCTACTTACAACTTACTAACTTACCTTCCTACCTTCAGTACTAGCACATTACATAAGTATTTATTCCCTTACAATAAGAATCCCCATTCTGTTCTGTGTTGGTACAGTGAACAACATCCCGTGTGTAAATAAAGCTTGCAAATCCCCGTTAGAATCGTGTTCAAGGTATTTTCTTTTTATTTTAGTTATATATATAATATATATATATATAGGAATGAACTCAGAATGGTTCCCTGAGTTTTTTATGATACACACAGACCGTGCATGGAACAAGGAACTCTTCTGGGATAATTAAATCCACTATAGTCCGAATAAGTAATGGTAAATGACAAATACCATAGTTTTTCTTTTTCATGATGCAAGCCCGACGTGGGGCAACGGGTCTCTCGCAAAGAGGTCCCATAAATATAGCTTCCCTCACCAGCTATCTGCAAAGCAGACAGGATCCAGCTTTGGGACATGGATCTAGGCCCTAGGGTTTAAAGCAGCCTAGCCCCACTACATTTAGAACCTTGTTCCATGCACGGTCTGTGTCATATATATATATATATATATATATATATGTACAGGGTGGGCGGAAAGTAGCTCCCTATTTTGGATTGGTAAAAAAACACGTATATTATCCATTTATTTCAGAAGAAATAATATGAAAGGTAGGCATACATGGTAGGTTTTCTCTAAAATTCAATGTGGGCTCCAACTCTTTCCACCAGCTTCTGGAGCCGCCCAGGAATGGCGTCCACTGACTTTAGCAGGAACTCCGGCGGGATGGAGGACATGACTTCCCGATTCGGTCCTCCAGTTCTTCCAATGTCCTCGGTTTGGTGCGGTAGACTTCTTCCTTTACCCACCCCCAAAGAAAGAAGTCGCACGGTGTCAAGTCGGGGCTCCTGGCTGGCCATTGATGTGGACCACGACGACCCATCCAACGCCCAGGGAAGTGGGCATCCAGCCACTCACGGACAACAATGGCCAGCCAGGAGCCCCGACTTGACACCGTGCGACTTCTTTCTTTGGGGGTGGGTAAAGGAAGAAGTCTACCGCACCAAACGAGGACATTGGAAGAACTGGAGGACCGAATTCGGGAAGTCATGTTCTCCATCCCGCCGGAGTTCCTGCTAAAGTCAGTGGACGCCATTCCTGGGCGGCTCCAGAAGCTGGTGGAAAGAGTTGGAGCCCACATTGAATTTTAGAGAAAACCTACCATGTATGCCTACCTTTTCATATTATTTCTTCTGAAATAAATGGATAATATACGTATTTTTTTACCAATCCAAAATAGGGAGCTACTTTCCGCCCACCCTGTATATATATATAGTAAGTTTTTCTGTAATTTTTTAAAGTTACCCCTAAATTTATTGATTTTCTTTAAATTCTTTTAAATTTTCTTTGTTTGGCCGGTTCATCACTTTGAATGCCATTCCACCTGTCTGTCTGTCTACGTCATTTATGCCCAGTTTAAATTTTCCTTAATTTATATGCCCTACTGTACCATAAATTGGGTATTTTATGTATTTCTATTTTTCCGCCTGTCCCTTCGTTTGTCTGTCTATTTTCAAGAACTATAAATATGGACTGGGTATTTGTAAGATTTTTTTTTTACATTAGTTCAACACTAATTTTAGTACCCAAATACAATAAGGTCGAACACCGAGTTTTTTTTTTTTTTTTTTAATTAATAGGGACCAGAAAGTATAGGGTGTTCCAGAAGTCATCACCCCATCTGAAGTAGCTGTAACCTTAATTTAATTATTGTTTTTTTGAATTTTTTTTCCGGATTATAGAAGATCAACCCCAATAATTTGAAGATGGAACACTACACACCACAACATAATTCTAACATAATTCCAAATAAAATAAATTATTTCCACTTTCTACAGTATTTGTTGTTTTATTGGCTCAAAAGTTAAAAGCAAAACAAATGGAATGATGACTTTTGGAACACCCTGTATAAGTATTTTTATATATGTATTTTTTATAATATATTTTTATAAAATATTTTATATAGTCAAAGAATGCTATACAATATACTTTGATTTATTTAATTTTTTAAAGCTACTTTTTTGTCATTAATATTATTATTACTTGTAGAAATTTAATTTAAAAATCTATAAAGGAATATTTGGCCTCTCAGATGCTAAGGATACCAAAGTCGCCGTAACTGAGGAACAGTGGAGGTCTCTCCCTCTCTCCCTCTCTCTCCCTCTCTCTCTCTTACTATCTTCCATTCTCTCTAATTAACTCCCCTCATCCATAACAAATATTCAACGCTTAATATTTCGTCAAAAACCCTTCAGACACACATCCATTATTTTTCCTTTATACCCCCTTTACTTCTCCCATCTTCCTTCCCTCGCTTCTCTCTCCATCTCGCCCCTTCTCCCCCAAACATTTCACCTCCCCCCCACTCCCCTTCCCTACAAAAGGAACACTCCGACACTCGAACCCAAGTCATTTTTCACTGGAAACACAACAACAAGAGAAGGATATTAATCAGCTGGGGACATGTATTGATGCTTCCAAGTTGATCTGAAAAGGGAAGCAAGACGGGGGAGAAAGACTTGGGGGGAACAGTTTTCAACATCCCCACTCACCTCCCCTTTTAACCGCTTCCCCCCCCCACACGAACTTCTTTCTTTCTTTCTTTCTTTCTTTCTTTCCCCTCCTCCAGTACATACAAATACATATACCACACATCTTACTACACCCACTGATGATGTTTTGCAGCGAATATTTTCCTTGTTTCCTTTATTTATTTATTTTTTGTTTTGCTCGATGAAATGTCAATGTTTTATTTGTTTGTTTTTGTTATGCATCGGAAACTATTATAATTTAATGTTTAATAAAATTAATATTTCTGATTTTGTATTTTACTTATTCATTTTTAATGTTTTTTTATTAACTTTATTTTTAATAATTTTAATTTATTTAATATTACATAATTAAACTAGTAACCGTTAATAAAAAACTAAAGTATTCGGTCATGGAGTGACGGTAACTGATATAAGATTAGGAAGAGATATACATCAGTAATGTCTTCTCATTTTGTCTTTAATTTTTTTATTTTAAATGTTTTTTACTTTTTATTTTTCCTTTTTTCATTGACAAGTTTGTAATCTCATTCCAGTATGGTTGGCATGGTTGGTAGTTATTATAAACTCATTCCACGGTTAGCGGTAAATGCAAAGTACGCTAATTATAAGAAACATTAATTTTCTTCTGTACTGTTGTTATTATTTGTATAAGTTGTCAAGTTATGGAGAAGACAGTGTTATTGTAATGTAAGTACCGTTCTAAAATTAAACTTTTAGGTGTCTTTGTATCAATGGGTTATGTACATTGCGTGTATATTTAGGGTCAAGGTCAGACTCATCTTGAAAGCGAGTGGCATTGTCTTGAGAATTCCCTTTTCTTGGAATGAAGTAATCCAGTTGGACATTAGGTCATGTTTGCTTGCTTAATTGGCATCATTAGTGAAATTTTCTTTTTAAACAATGAAATTCTTTGAACTTCTCCTCTAGTATCTCCTAATATGGAGAGAGTTAAGATGCTTTTAGTTAAAACAATATTAGTAATAACAATAATGGGTATTATTAATAGTCAAACATACAGCACTAATTTTTATATAATTTTTATGAATCGTATTTTTAAATAGTTTTAAAAGCTTACAACCTCTTTTTCGGTCACATCTTATCACGCCCTTAATTGATATACACCAACGAAAACGTGTATCGTCTATTAATATTTGTAGTAGTCAAATACGTAATTTACAGCATTAATTTCTTATATCCTTTTATGAAGTATAAAGAAATAATTTAAAAGCTTACAACCTTTTATTTATTGACCTGTTCGAACGCGCCCTTGACATATATCGACAAGCATACAGTATATTATATCACACTTTTTTCACCCAAAATATCGCATCCGATTAAAACACAAACTAACTTCACTCATCCGTTTAACCTCTCACATATACCTGACCTATTTCAGGAGGTTATACTGGCAATATAAAATATTACTTTATGCCAAACATATATTATTACAGTCATTTAGAATGAGTTAGGGGAAACAAATTAAGAAAAAAATATTAATACTAACATTAATGTATTTTCTAAACAGGAAAATGTGCGGTTTTGAAATTTTATTTGAAAAGTTGACGTTAATTACTTATAATTGCAATTAAATATAGTTGGAGTTAATTGTATATAATAATATATATATATATATATAATTTAGATTTAATTGTTGGTGTAATTATTATTATAGAGAAATGTTTATTATATTTCATATCTAAAAATTGAAAAAAGATATAAATAAATGAATAAACAGGATAGATATTTCATCAGAAATACAAAAGTAAATTCCACTAAACTGCAAAATAAATTTAGAAATAGATAAAAAAATAAAACATTAAGCCAAAGTTGGAAAATGATAAGACGCTCTATAAAATTTTATTTATTTTTAAAGCCAAATACCGTCATTGTAAGTTTCTTTCGAACGCAACAAAATGAGGACCGGAAAATG